>JAPYZK010001832.1:0-33603 GCA_030522785.1 Platygaster equestris | reverse complement strand
GGGGGTCTAAAATGGGCCAAAATCGTATAACATATTATACGGACGATCCCTTATCGGCTGTGGAGGAAAAATTGTATTCACCTATATCTACGAAATTTCGACAATTGCAATAATCGATTCGTTGTTTGTTGGAAGATTCTGTTTCCAAAAGATGTTTGAAACAACCGCAGCTATGACTTTTCTTGTGATGAACGAGAGTGAAAACAGCAGGGGCTGCACCGCCGTTGGAACCATCGACATGTGTCGGTTTACGAGGTTCGTATACGGGGTTCAATGGCGTTTCCCAACATATCGCGAGATCCATGTCGCTTTCGGGTTTTTTGCATCCCAAAACCGGCCCAGGGAATTTTCCGGGTGCTTTTTTGGGGGTCTTCGGAAATTTTGTAGGGGCTATTGCCTGGCAGCTTTTTGTCCACACAAAGAAAAATATATATAGTTCGAATAATTTCAGTGGAAAGTCGATGGAGCCCCAGTTAGCAACGAAAGGTTCTAGAAACATTACAGAAACTTTTATTTCTCAAAAACGTTTCTGATACGTCCCTAGTAGTATCTCTGGTCCTTATAAGAATTCATAAAATCCTTATAAAATTTTGGAAAATCCTTATAAACTATACATTTCTTATAAGTTGACCTTATACAACCCTTACAAAAAATCTAACACTTATAAAAGTGTACCTCATAAAATCCTTATAAGAAATTTTCAGCCTCATAAGGTGACCTTATAAACTCTTTTTTGCAAAACACGCACTGAACAGACGCTTCGAGCCCCTGAAATAGCGCATTGAAGACGTCCATTTACGACCGTGGTATTGTACCTATGATGATTCCTCAAGTCTTACAATTGTTCCTCAATTCCTACTTTTGTTCCTCAAGTCCGCTGAAAACAGGGACAATATGGTCCATATTGTTTTGACATTTATAGGTTCACGGTGCACCGTGTCGCAAATGTCCCCCCTCAATATGCTGTTTCAGAGGCTGAAAGCCTCTATTCAGTGCGTGTTTTGCAAAAAATATCTATTTAGCGTCACCTTAAAATTTTTAGATTTCTTATAAGGGTTTTATAAGGTCAAGTTATGAGGAGTGTATAGTTCATAAGGGTTTTCCAAATTTTTATAGAGAGTTCATGAATTCTTCGAAGGATCAGAGTTACTAGGATTTCTGAAACTTTAAACTGTCTCGTTTGAAAATTTTAGAAACGATTGGTTATCATTTCAGGAATATTATGTTTTAAACTTTTCGAACGTTCTTGTCCAATGATTATCGATGTCAACAATTGAATCGCTGTGTTCACCGTTGACTACCATTGACCAACAGTTATTTGTCCAACAGTTAAAATGCCTATATAATATGATTCATAATCAACAAGCATGTGCACCATTGAAAACGATTCTTCAAAACATGAAATCGTAGTAGATTTTTCACCCATTGACGACTGTTAATTTAAGCAGCTTAAGTCCTTATTGAATACGATTGATGAACCATCTTTGTACGAACAGATTTGTCTATTCAAGACACATTCAGAACTATTCACATTCAGAACTATTCACTATATTGATTCGTTTTTTTTTAAACAGTTGATATACCAATATAAAACCGTTCGCCAATGATATACCATTGATTTCTATTAATCAACTGGCAGTCTTTGAAATGATTTGAAAATGACCCGTTGATCAATGGTATTCAAGTATTCAACAGACCTTTTGCAGCAGGGTCGGAAACGTTTCAAAAAGTTTGTGAAAAAAACGGTCTTCGAAGTGTTCGTCGCTAAAAGGGTTTGAACTGTAACATTGTTAGAATATTTAAGTGTAAAAAAACATAATATTGGTTGATTTATTACATAAACATATTTCACTAAAATACAAAAACTCCGTGTGATTTAAAATAACGGTTACTCATAAAAAGGTGACTGTATAATATTCATTATTATTTCCAAAATTTATGAATCAATCATTACTACTCATAAAATGTAGGGTGACAGATTTTTTTTTTAATTCATTTTGACCCATTCGACAATATTACATCGACTACTAATATTTTCAACAACAAAAGTTTTTCTACTCATTAAGCAATACTCAAAAGTTATCGAATCACTCTCGAACTGAAAAAATTGTCGTCGAGTTTCTTTATAACAAATGAAAAAGCTAGAAATAGTCGTGGGTAGTACCGGCCACTTGCGGGTAATACCGCCCACCATTGGATTCACGATTGTTTCGAACGCGAAAAAAACGCTTCTGGATCCGATTTGAGTTGAACATTAGAATGCAGTGAGTATTGATTTTCAAGACCGAGTTGCTCAATTTTGATATAAAAATGAAAACAAATTGTGGCCGATAATACCAGCGCATGCTGGCCGATGTTCCCCACTATGGCGGTATTACCCACCTTTACCTTACCAAAATTATCGAAAAAATACAACATTCATTATTTATCACATTTTTCCACGTTTAGTTACCTTTCGATCACATTTCTCACGCAAGGACATGCAATATTCTTTCTATACACCCTCGAATTCGTAAAAATAGCGTCTTCCACTCGATCCGGAAGTGGCTGGTGCCGCAAGTTCTCCGCGTGAAATTTTCTTGCCATGGAAAACATATTTCCTTGAACTTCTTCCGCTTCAATTCTTTCTACAGGAGATTTTTTTCGCAGTTTTAACTTTCGTTCTGCTTCACCAGGCACGAATTTGTTCAGAAACGATAATTTCAAGTTTCCACTTATGTACGTCGGAACTGGACAAATGTGCTCTTCGCGGTTTAAGGACGTCACGATATTTCCTGGGCAATGGGCGCAGCATTTTTGTCGCTGTGTCATATCACTTTACTTATAAAAAAAAGTTTCCCTGATACTGTAGAATATGTCATTGAACAATTTTAATTGAAACCCTTATAAGGTTGTAAGATATTGTTAATTGTTATTTTTATTCGTATGATAGTATTCTTTGTGGTTTGAAGAAAGTACTTTGTTTTTTGAAGAAATGAACTTTTTTTCGCGAGTATTTGTGAATGTGGGAAATTGGTGGGAATTCTGGGAACTGATGGAATGCGAACTGACGAAACTCGGTTGTTTACTTGACGACGGATTAGCTCGATAACGAGAAATTACGTAAGGAAAAAATGGAATGTGTGTCAGAAATATGTCTTTGATCGTGATTTGTTGCAATTTTGGGGGTTTTAAAATAATGGTTCCGTGTTGAGTGAACATTAAATGACGGAAATGCAATTTTTGTGTGCACATATTAATTATAGAAGGAATTGAAATTTGAAGTTCGCGTGATGATATTTCGTGGACGGAGTGTAGAATCATTTAACTCTGACTTCGATAATTGAGTAATATATGCGAATTTTGTAAGAAAGTATACATTTAAGCATTTAAATCCTGAACTTTAAAAATATATGAGTCTTAATCTTATCAGTTTTTAAATATTCGCTCATTTCATTCCACAATACTTCGAGTTTTCATTTGTAAATTTAAACATTCCAAAGTAGAATCAATAATTTGTTAACCCCTTCAGTTATGGAAATGATAGATTCATTTAAACACTACAGCCCTTGCAAAAATACATCCTACAGGGCCACTATAGAACCTCTATATCCTATGGGGATTCTATAGTATTCCTATAGGCCACACACAGTAGCATTATAAAAGACATAACGTTCATTTAGCATAGACATAGTGGGAATTTACTTTAGAAGTAAAAGAAATTTCCCACGAGTTGTCGAACTACGCGAGGGTGAACTCGAATATTGATGAAAATTTTCCGTGGGAAATGAACATTCTAATTATTGTGGTGATTCTGCTCGGTTTTAACATGTCAAACTTCTCACAATATTTTAACAATAAAAAAATCGAATTCCCATTAGGAAAATTTACGAGGGAAGGTGAGTCGATGGGTATGGTTTTTTTTATTGAAACATTACAGTGATTGCCGTTTTGCCTGAATAGTCATTATTATCGCTCCATCGTCAGCAGAAGTTAGAGGATTTCGAACTGAACACATCATCCAAAATAGCAATATCCATCTAATACTCAAAAAAATCTGATATCAAGGTTCACACATTACAGTCATCGTCTTATTCCTAACGCAGAAATAAAGAACCAGTGGTACCTATAAATTTATAATTCGTTATCATGCGACTCAAATGTTTTGTTATTAATACAGTAACTTGCTTTTTAATTGAACTAATTCATAAAAGTTACCTCTGAAAGTTGGAGACAGGAATTGTCTGTCAAGTTGCCTGATTTCCTCAACTTTAAAACCGAAATGTGTGTTAATTCATAACTTCAACGTTTTTTGGAGCAAGTTGAAAAAACTCACGAAAATTCCTTATTCCGCAATAATTCACTTTGAAACTGTTCACATTCATGCCGTTTTTCATTACTCTTGATACGTACGTGCAAATTAATAAATGTTAATTAATTTGTAATCAATCCTTTCCAGGCCTGAAATTCAAATTCTACAACTTACTACGCACATAATCCCGAACAATGATGTCAACGGTCAGAAATTGGTTCACCAAAAAATTGAACACATCTTATCAACAAAAAAGCGGAAAATTCGCCACATATGATGTCTCCAATGAAGAGTACAAAGAACTTCGAGTCTCAAAAAAGTATCGTTCGAATAAGTCGAAAATTTCTAAGCAAATCAGAAAAAGATCGCATTCGAGACCACGATATGGCAAGAACTTCGAGGTTTCAAAACAGATGAAAAATGTTCTAGACGTTTGGATTCCTCTTCCCAAGAGAAACGAACCTTGGAATTCCGCTTCAGATGACATTTTTCTGGAGCCAGAATCCGAATACTCCAGTACCCTGAACACCTTGGAGAGTAGTGATCTGTGGAACGGCTTATATTCTCCATACTTGTCTGAACATGAACATTTGTATGAGAGTTTACCAGACTTGCGTTGTAAGAAACAGGAAACTTACGCAAGCAGTTTTTCACACGCGACAGTAAATCCTGTTTGGAAGAAAAGCCTGCTGAAGTTGCATCGATGTGTGGTTAATGAAGAGATGTGTACAAAGTTAATCGTCATCAATTATGTAAGTAATAAATCCAGTTTATGAACTGTATCGCATTATTGACACGATCCACGCTGGAATTAGATTGTTTCAAACAATGACAAAGTTATTGATAATTCTTGCACTTTTGGAATCGCCTGACATCCTTCAGTTTTTTGTGTTGCATGTATATTTCGATAATTACTTTGAGAAATAGACGATAATGAAATACGACATTTTTGGTGTATACTGTTTTTTGCAACCTACGTACGCTTAGTAACGCAGTAGTCTGACATAATAACACAAGTTACTCAAGCTTCCAGATCTAGATTGATTTAATTAGGCCAGGTCAGTTTTTGAGTATTATTATCAGGATTTATATTAAATTATCTTAGGACAGGTTAGTATATCGGTGTTTTTGATGAAAATGTAGAATTTAAAAAGTTTCTTTAATTTTTACGACGTTTCAGATCTAGGACAGGCTAGGTCAGGTTAGTATAAGAGTGTTTTTAATAAAAAGAGAGTATTTTTTATTTGTACGAGTGTTATGATCTAGGGCAAGCTAGTACAGGTTGGTTAAGAGTAAATACGAAAGTTAGATAAGGTAGGAGTGAATACGAAAAAATGCAGAAGATAGTATTTTCAATGCCAAAAAATGACTTAAGATGTAAGGAAATAAAGTCATTAAAATTACAGCAAGAAATTCATCTCTATTGTTGTTATAATAATAACTGAACAGGCGTAACCAACGAAATAAATAGTTTCTCATGCTAAAAATTAAGGGAACAGTAAACTTTTCGATTATTATTTATTTCAGAATTTGAGAGTCCTAACATTTACTGAAAGACGATTAATCCCTGATGGAACACGGTCGTATCTTCGATACGACCGGATTTTTGTGCAAATTTTGCACAAATCCTCTTATAAATCGTTTGCACAAACGTGCTGACGTATTCATGATCAAAATTCGTGCAAACGTTTACGTAAAATTTGCACAAAGTTCGTGAAAAGGCCTAACTTCGTATAGTTCGCTTCCAAAAAGATACAGGGCGCCACAGTGACCAAAAATCAGTTTTTACGCATTTTGACTTTAAAAAGTGATTTAAATAATTTACATAATTTACTTACCCTTACTCCGTCTCTTTTCTCCGCAAACAAAAAGGAACAGGACGCAAATGAATACACTCGAATATTCGTATAAAAAATGTCTATTTACTTGTTCAAATGCCAAAACCGTTGTATCAAACATTGAATATAAAAACACATTTTTTTTTTGAAAATATTCATCTGAAGGCCATGCGCAGTATTCACTGTTCTAGAACAGTAATGATTGAGCAGAATACTACAAAATTTATAGTAAAATCACAAAACTCCCAAAACTGAAGGGTGTAAATTTAAAAGCCTTACTCACTTTCCCACATGGTTTTCGAGCGTAGTTCGATCAGAAAACATATGACTTACCCCCTTTTGAATTTTCACCCTTTAGTTAACCTGTAAATTACACGCACACATACACGCACGCACAAACTTAATTAATCCTCTCCGCCCATTACATTTGTTCGTAAAATCTCATGAAATGAACGCAAAAACACATTCCAATAATAAACTATCATAGAATAATGTACCTTGTTAATACTTATCAGAAAATATTTTAAAAAGTATTGCAACTAAAACACTCGCAGAACATTACTGAACATAGCTCGAGGACTGCAAGTCATCATAGACTGATTGTTCGAACAATCGAAAAATTTATCTAAAACGTGTTGTTCGCTACGACAGTTCTTCTACGACGATTTTTATTGGTCCTTTCCGCCGTTGGATTGTTCTTTGGAGAGGGGGTATTGCGAATAATATTATACCACTTATTGTTATCATTATTCCGGCCATGTAAAATCCGTAGTCGTAAGACTCCAACCAATCTTTTAATGCGCCTGGAATAAATGGTTAGGGTGGTTCTTATTAACATTTATTCTTTCATTATCAAGATATTAATTGACGTGACCAACTCAAAAAGTTTCCGAGTGTGAAAAATGTACGAGAGCCCAAATTTTTGTCAGATTGATGCGTATTAACCCGTATCGCAAGAGTGATACGTAAGTACGCAGCGTTAGTACTATATCTAATATTCAGAAAAATTTCAGCCCTTTCTATAAATTCCGACTAAATGCATGTACTACCTTAAGAAACTTTACAGTGGGTGCGTCAATTGAAATTAAAAAATGCATGTCCAAACGAAGACTACCCTAATGTTCGCTCATCACGAAAGGCGTTTCAGAAATTCACACCAAATGTTTTAAATACTACAGAACTTTCGATCTGAGAATAATATATATATGGTGAATTTCATTTCGAACTCGATGTATAGAGTTCAAACTAGAAGTTAAAAAGTTTTTCGCACGCGAGAAGAGCGAAATTATATCTGTGGGCAACATTTGCAGTATTTTATTACCTGCCATAGGCGCTCCCATGAAAGACGCGACTCCTTGAAACAATAGCAACAATCCGAAGCCATTCGTCAAATGTTCAAGTCCCAACAAATCGACCAAAATGACGGACGTCAGTCCTACGTAAGCTCCGGCAGTGAATCCGAAAATCGAAGAATATATGGCTAAATTCGTGAAAGTTGTGCAGAATGTGCTGAAAAATGTGGCTGAAAAGAAAACGAACTGTGTTAAAGTGCAAAGTTCGATGAATTTTATTTTGCCGAAAAAAAATGTAAATATTTTTTGTTGAGTCTCGTGTTGATAAAACATCATGCACATATTCTGAAAAACTGAACTGATTATCTAGATACATTAATTACCAAGTCCACAAATAGTTAGACAAAGGTTGTAAACCAGAAGACGATTAATCCACGGCTTGTCCGAAAAATATCCTAAAACGATGCGGCCCAAAGTATTCGCAACTCCGATAACGCCGAGTAAATAACTCCCATTCTTAACATGTTTTTCTTCGGCTAGTACCTATTAAACAACAAAAATTTTTTTCTCTATTCGAATTTTTTTGGACTCTTTCAAAAATATGGGAAGCTATAGATTCCTTCCAAAATTTTGAGACCAAAGTTCCCGAAAGATCTTTCTCTAAACGCAAAATTGGCCAAATTATTGAATATTCAGAACTGACGGCGCTTATTGGTCAATGTCGACGTTTCATATAAAAAATGTGCAAGTAATCTATTAGTTATTGCTACTCCATTTACTTTTTGTATGACATTTACAGAAAACTTCCATTTATTTAAACTCTCGTTTATCTAAACGATTTTCACTCATTTATCTAAACTTGAGCTTCCCGTGCTCCCCCCACTACTTTCAAGTGAAAACAGACTCGAGGAGTGAGATCGGAGAACAATATTTTTTGCGCCCTTCTCTCGAAGTGACATCCAATGAGCGATCACTTCGAGAAATCTCCTTGCAGTGGCGGGGATTTTTCCTGAGTTTAGCTAAACGAATGTTTACATCGCGAAATAGTTTGGATAAATGGAAGTTTCCTGTAATTGACTAAATTACCCTGATAGAACAATTTGCACGAAATTATTGCAAATTGAATGCAAACGTTTGCACGAGTTTTGATCACCGATCCGATGTTGTTTGCACAAAAGGGTATCTGTAACGCATACGTGTTCTATCAGGGTTAGAAAGTGGCATGAAAGCATTGTTCAAAATAACTTACGATCATGAAAATGTAAGGGACGTTGAAACCGATGCTGGTGCAAAAGTTCGAAACGACGAATATTATGTAAATTGGATCCTTCAAAAGAGACAGGCCCAACATTTTGTGCAAAATGCTCAATTTTTTCCCGGCGTACGGAAGGCATTTGAAGTTTTTTATTGACTTGTGGAAAGTGGTTCCGTTGCCGTTTGGAAGGCTTTTAAGTGACAGGTTCATATTGACGTTTCTTTCAGACTTTCTGTGGATACAAAGTTCGCATGAACATTTCCGATGTAAATATGAATTGCCGAGTTCGAGAATTTTTTTATACGTTTTTGGATATATTTAAGGATATAATAGTTATTTGTGTATCTCGATGGCGGAAAAGGAGTCAATGTTCTCGTTTCAATTTTCATGAAACTGCCACTAGGACACAATATTATCTCTTCCCGCGCGAGTGACACACATAATTTTGTGCCCTTCCGTATCAGAAATTCGGATTTTGAGGGCTTGGGATGTGCAAATTAGGACAAAATACATTTTATAAAGAATATGGTATTCACGAAAATGTTATAGTATCTTAATGTACCTGCAGATTTTGACCCATAAACTATATACTTTCCTGATTCTAATGATTCTTTATATAAAAAATGATACTTTTTTATAATCAATACATTTTTAACAATGCATTCGGAATTATTCTGAAAACTTGTGAAATCGAAATCGAAAAAATGAAAATCGAGTGAGTTCAGAATTCAAAATTGCCAAATCCAAAACTCTCTTCCGTAATAAATCTACCCAAACTTCGTCCTCATTAACCAGCTCCCACAAGAAAATGCAACACTGACAAGTATTCCGCATAATTTAAGCAGTCAATTGTACTCACGAAAGGTTTCGAAGATTGTCCACGCTGCCCTGATAAAAGATATCTTCCCGGTCCATTATACTGCCGAAATTTTTGCTGTCTTCCCGGGCTCCCCGATGAATGAGAGTCGGGTGGCTCATGGCTATTCTCAAATTATTTGTTGTTTGGTCTTTTGAGTCGCCCAAACTGTACCTGGAATTGACATTGCTCACGCTGTGGTGGCGCTCAATATTCTCCTTTGTCACGTCTATCTTGAATTCTTTCATTTCCTTTGGCGCTTCCTGCAGTAAATTGGGTTTACGATCTATTCTTGGATTCATAACCATTGAAATTCAAATACCTTCTTACGGATGTTTTTCGTATGTGTAATCGTGAACTGTTTTTGAACGCAAAATAGAAGTATCTTGATAAGGATGCATTAAATTAAATTAGATATGATATACGATCATGTACAATAAGGAGAATTGGACTCTTTATTTTATGATGATAGAATTAATGATACTTTCCATGAATCTAACCTCAAAATCGGCGATTCAAAATGGTTTTCTTGTTCGCATGATAGGCAATTACACTCGTGCCATGTAGTAATCGCCAATTTTGGCTTCGACAGTTTTTTAGCTCGCTTTCGGCTTACAAAAAAACCGCGTCTTTGTCAAAATTGATGACTGCTCCATGGCGCGTACAAAAATAGCCCCAGTTAGTAACGGAAGATTTAAGAAACGTTAACTCTCAAATGACTTCAATGTAGTGACAATCATTGTACCATCATTTCAAAATTTGATTCATACTAATTGTACAATGATTTGTATCAACTGCGACCGCATCACTCTATAATTATTCATAAATCATGATTGTATATGATTTATACATGATTGTTCAATGACGCACTTTCAGACAAATCAGAGATATTCGAGATCTTATAGGTTTCCTATAACTACATGGGAGTTCTACAGTGGCCCTATAGTATATATTTTCACTAAGGATATTTTTTTTAAGAATCTCTGAACATTTTCGTGAGAAAACGTTACATTCATTTCGCACTGAAAATTTACATTGAAATACCCCTAACTTTCTTCATTCCAATGTGAAAATTTAAAAGAAAATGCAATAAGACAGTAAATTCATATGTACTTCAATTCCACAGGGGCGTTTTGCGCTTGTTATAGACTTATGTATTTTTTTTAAACTACCTCGGGCTCAGTTTTGGTTCCGGATTCGAGAGGCCGGAACATGATCCCAAAAATGATGCAATTCAGAACTATCGCGGCGGCGATAAGCAAAGTACCGCGCCACCCGTATGACGCCACGAGTCGCTCGAGAAACGGGGCAAATATCAGCGTTCCCATGCCGGAACCGCAAACTGCTATTCCCGTTGCTAACGAGCGCAATTTCTCGAAGTAGCATGTCACGCTCACTATCGCTGGCAGATATATCAGCCCGAATCCAAAACCTGGTGTTCGAAAGATTCATTTTTAAAAGCATGGCTATCAATGCTTTTTACGAACTTAACATTTTTCTTCTGAATTTGCAGATGATATCTAAATTGTTCGGTTACAGATGAGATCAGTTGAATAATTTTCCGAGGTCTATAGTGTCATCATCATTGTGTCATAAGTGAACAGAATACGTAGAAATTTCGATTTCCCGATTCATTATAGTTTATATTTTATTGTGTTTCAAAGGAAGCAGAATTCGGATCTTTATAATATTCCCTATTCAGCTTTAACGTTCTTCCACGACGCCTACGCCAATTTCCCTTGTTTCATACCGATATATGTAAGGCTAGTTTGAAATCATGCGACTGTATAAATAGGCTTCAAGCCCTAGGTAATGCTTGTAATGATAGGGTTGAATTGTTCGGTACGTCTTACGACAGGATCAAATTGAACATTTACTCCTTCGACACTTGTAAGATCTGCTATCTCGGACGTGTATGAAGTGAACCAATGGATGTTACTGCTTTGTGTTCTCTCTGTCAAGTCAGATGCCACGAAAAATACAGTGCCAAATCAGGTTCTTACCTGTCCCAAGGCCAACTGTTATATACAGAACAAAAACATTTTTGGCTAAAACGCTGAGCATCAGACAAATGCAGGCCAAAATTGATCCAGCGATTGTCACAGCGCGGCACCCGAATTTATTTACAAGCGATCCTGAGATAGGACCTGGAACAATAAACAAAAAATAACATTTTGCTTCTCTATGATGCAAAAACAGCCCTTACTCAAATATATTAATATTTCGTGGGTACCCCAAAACGGGGGTCGTACTACCGGTAAAAAAAAAGATCATTATCGTGCATGTATGAGAAAATAGTCTATTTCGCACCAAGGGGCAGAAGTTGGACTTTTTTACGAGGTCGATGTATTGGTCACTCGTACTAATACATCGATCTCGTGGAAAGTCCAACTTCTGCCCCTTGATGCGAACGATATTTTTTACCACATGCGTATGTTTTGATCGTCATTTTAATCCCTGGACGAGCGGTCCTGAGGTTCCATTTTCCGATCGATGCTTGGGATGAGGGAAAAAAACCTACTTTTAATCCGTAACGTTCATTAAAATTGATGAAAATATGACATTTTCTATCGTCGTGATTGCATTCATTTTTTCGTATATAAATGCAATATTTGTCATGTTTATAATGATAGATAAGGTAAATAATGATTGTTTCATGATTCTTGATTGTTCTTTGAGTATTTTCTATCGTTTTACTATACTATCACCGAAAAATAGAAGTATGACTTTTGGCGATTTTATTATGACTTTATAAAGTCGTACTAGGATTGGTAGGGTTTTCAGCACGAAAGTCGAAGAATACATTCAAAGTGCAAATTTTGAGGTTAGAGCGCTTAATAATGTACGTAATATACTCCGATAGAACAATTTGCAAGAAGTTTGTGAAGAATGCATGAAAACACGCTTGCATGCAAAAGTTTGCACAAAGTTTGCACGAATTTTGATAATGGATGCGTCCACATATTTGTGCAAACATCTATGCAAACGCTTTACGTGGCAGTTTGTGCAAAGTTTGCACAAAATTTGCACGAAAATCCGGTCGCATCTTTGATGTAAAACGTGTTCTGTCAAATTACATTGTATATATAAGTACAAAATGTTGAATTTCATGATTTTTTCTCGGTTTAAACTATGCTCGTACATTGCATAATGTATTTATTGCGATTTCTCGACTCGACGTTGATTACGAGATTACATTATAGTATCGTAATTTTTTATTGACTTATCAGTTCAGTGACTTCGCTGGAAGGCTATTGCACTATATTGAGATAATATAATTTGTTAACGAGACAATCCAAAATTTACGAATGAAGATCATTCAGTTTGAATTTAAAATGAGTAAAACTGGAGGTGCGGAAAATTTCATATTCGAAAGCTTCCAAATCGTTGGACTCCTAAAAATCTAATAATCAAAGTTTTAAAATGACGATCGAAAATCATAATTTTGAAACTGAAAAATCTAGATTCAAATATTCGCGTACTCGAACAATTATTTGTTTAAATATTTGAATTTTTAAATTAAAGAATCCCACGTTCGAAAACTAACGCATTTTGAGAATTGGATTCCAAACATTGGATTTTTCAAAGCTTCAACTACGTTCAAAAATACAATTCAAATGCCAACGTTCCAAAATTTTCAAAATTTGACTCTATAAAAATTTAAAAATGTGGCATCCAAAAAGTTAAGGATTTACATTTCTAAATTTCGGAACTGGAGAATCAGAAGAATTTATTTCGAAAATGTACATCTCGAACTTGTAACATTTTTGCAATCTTCGGAGTGATATACGTATTATATTCTACATCCAAATACAGTTAACGATAATTCGAAAGACGATGAAAAATCTCGTATTGTATGACAACCATTTAAAGCGAATATGAAACTAATATTGTAACAGCTGCGCAAATTAGGTTTCAGGGAAAGTTTTTATTTCGAGAAACAGGTTTAACACATTTTATGATTCAACCCTATTTCGCCTGCAAATGTATATCTGGCGACCTTGTCTTTTATTATTTATGTCCTTTGCTTCAAGGAGGCCGGGTCTTAATATAATTTTGTTAAAAGAAGGAGGAAGAATGAACTTAATCGAAATAAATAGAACATGTAAAACCTTCCCCAATTCATCCCTTTCAATTATGATCATTACCTTATATAAATAAAAAAAACGATGAATTACCTGCGCACAGCGTGACTCCGACAAGAATTGATGACACCAACGCGATACGGCCATCTCCGTCGGGAAATTCTTTGATGAGTTCTCTATGAATAACGCCCCATGCGTATGTTACTCCGTCAGCTATTATCAAACGACAGTATATTGCCATAAACAATTTTTTTCACATCATTCATGTTTCGATCGTTTTCTAGAAATTGTCAGAACACTTCCCTAGTACACAATTTTACGTAAATACTTCGCAAAAAGTGTCACGTTGACTGTTTACACGACGTTTACGTGAACTGAATCTATTGTAGAATTCATGTCAACTGTTTACATGATATTTGCATTAAGTTTACGTAAGAATCACGTTAGTTGTGTTTACGTAAAGTTGAACATTCAGTAAACGCAATCTTACTACGATAATTTTTCCATGATTCGGTAAAAAATATGGTAGAACTCTTCGAAATGTCGCGAAGCATGCATCATTTACACTTGCAACTCGATTATTCCGCTAATCAACTCACTTCCAATCAATTTCACATGATTGCAGAAACCAATAAAATTTGCGCAAACGTTGGAAGAATACATGTTAATTCTATAGTTTTCCGTATAAATAAAAAAAAAAGTAGACAAGTATCTTTTCTGATCAGGCAGGGTTATTTCAATTTTTTGAAGTCACGAAATAATAATCTTCAGGAGATGAAACTGACCGATAGTGAACAATGAAATGATTGTTCAATATGATCTATCGCACGTGTCTTCATTTTATTCGAAGAATAATTGAACTATGAATAGCTTTTGATAGGATGGAAATTGACTGAACAGCATTGTCATTTCAAAATGTCGAGAACAGTCGAATCTAATCTTCGATATCGGGTATCAGAAAATCGATGGAATCAGATTTATTTGCGTCAGTTTATACGCGTGGAGATTTGCACGCCTCAAAATTTTTTTTCACCCCCCCCCCCCCCCCCCCGACATTTGAAATCTTACATAAGATTAAAAATTGTACGAAGTACAGTATACAGTAAACACAATTTGCGAAATTAAAAAAAGCTATATATTAAATAAATTCTCAAAATTCACAAATGTGTTGAAAATTTATTAACAAATTCAATTTTTCTCACTATTCGAAAGTAATTGTCAGCATCGCTAGTGTTTTTTGAAATCGCGAGTTGATAGTAAAAAATGTATCGATTTTGTAACGTGAAAAATTTTGTTACTCAATTTTTATAACCAAACAATAAATCGTATGAAAAAATTGTGCAAAAGAAAAATATGCGCCTTTTCCATCTGTACAAGATGATATTTGTTTAAAATCGTTTGCTGCATTTTTTTGATTCAGGTAGCTTTTTCTCCGTTTCAAATTGAATAGAAGGAGACAGCTGCTAGTCGCTAAACTGTAAGGTTGTGCAGAAACACACAAACAATGGCAAATTTTCATTGTACGCGCAATAAAATAATATCTTCTCTCGTTTTTTTCACGTTTTATAACCGAATCTCGAATTATACATTTTCATTTCGAATGATACCTGCATTTCAATACTTTATTTATTCTATAAATTATTCATAGATTTCAAATTACAATATAGAAACTAAATCGCAGGAATCTTTTTTTCCGAGTATGATTGAACTAAAAATAGTATTAAATTATGAATAAAATTGATTACTCAACCTTTTTTATCGAAGCTCTCTGGAACAGAGTTAATTAAATTTCAGTATTGTTTATATAAACAGTGATGAAACAATAAATCAAACTTTTTCTCATTATAATGTTGGTTTGCAATGCAAATTCCATTTATGAGGATCGTATTTCACTTTAATCAATAAACATTCATGAATATTTAATATTTAAATCCGTGTAGTGCAGTTCTGCATGACAAAAAAAAATGCATTTTTGATCCGATTCGAACTGAATGGAAATAACATCGAAAAAGACACTATCTGTGTGTAAAATTGATATGATCGTAATTTTATCTGTGAATTCCGCGCCATGAATTGGTGTTATCTGCTATAATTTTGTAATAATCATTGAAGGTATTCTTTGATACGATGCAATATTATCAGCAAGTTTTATACGACTGCGAAATTTCGTACTAAAATCGTAATAAACTCAATAATGTGTTTTTGTTGTTGTATTGAATTAAATTTAATATTTGTTTTTCATGGGAGGTGGAAGATTCTGAGTCGATTATCATTATCGGGAAAAAATAATCGATTTCGACAGAAGATGAAATAAGATATCAGAATTTCGATGTCACTTACATATTATCGAAATGTTGAAATGTTGTGCTATCGTCTCGATCTCGATATTGATATCCAAATTCCGGTATTGTATGAGTAAAATTTGTTTTTTCAAAGGAAATTATTCGAAACACGAATATCCAATTCCATAATGTGAAAATTGCGATATTTAATTTCAAACTATCAAAACGAGCAGTGAATTATATTGGATTCAAAATTTTTTATGTCGATTGATGTCAGCCTATTAATCTTGAAAATTTCAAACTAGATCGACTGCGATTTGATAAATGTTGACATTGAATCCAAACTTGTATTTTTTTTCAACTTCGAAATTTTACGATCCTCGAATTTTAAATTTCAGGTGCAGAGGTTGAAACATTTTCAATCGGGCACATAAACGAATTTGATTACACATGAATTTTCAAAATTTACGAATTTCGACATATTTATATCAGTGGTGGGCGATACTATTTCTCTCTCTCTTCATTTTTTGTACCGTTTTTGATACAAATATATATGAATATAAATTGAAACAGCAGACTGGTATGTACCAAAAATGCAGTAAACCAATCAATCAATCAATCAATCAATCTCTCTCTCACCAAGCTCTCTCTCCTTTGAGTGAGAAAAGGACAGTTGCGTAGTTGCCCATCCCAGATTTTTATATCATACTTTAAAATTTGGAATTTATATTTTTGAAACACGAATTTCGATAATTTGACATTCTTCGATTTTTTACTTTGATCTTTGGATATGAAAATCACAATACTTTTGCGATT
Organism: Platygaster equestris; assembly: GCA_030522785.1. Classification (NCBI taxonomy): domain Eukaryota; kingdom Metazoa; phylum Arthropoda; class Insecta; order Hymenoptera; family Platygastridae; genus Platygaster; species Platygaster equestris. Next base: position 16,888 of record JAPYZK010001832.1, on the reverse strand, counting down.
TTCTGTAATTCCAAAAATTAATGTTTAAATACGAAAATTGTTGAGTTAGGACTTGAAATGGTCAAAAAGAGCTAAGCCCCTTGTAACTCTGAACCTTGTAACTTATATGCTTCGTAGAATCTTAAAGATCGCCATATAAACTTTTTACAATCTTATACCTTATGAAGTATAAGATTTAAAAAAGTATAAATACTTATTTAGTATAAATACGTATTAAAGTATAGTATTAAATATCCATAAGCATAAATACTTATTTGAATCTTAAGTCTCATACTCATTTGTATCAATAATAAATATTTACCATAAAAAAATCAGAATAAAAAAAATGTGTCATAATTACAAATCCAAAATAATAACGTTGTGAAATTATAGTTCCTGAGAAGGGCTTGAAAAAATCACGTGTTACGAGAAATAATTTGCCTGGGACATAATAAAATGACTCCTATATTGATTGTTTTCCCAACAAAAATCTTCCGAATTCCTGGGAAATTTTATATGGTTCAGAATTACAAAGGAATTACAATTTCAATTTCAATTAAAAGTTAGAATTACAATGACAATTTCACATTTTATCATTCACTCATTTCTAAAAATGAACGAATAATAAAAAACAGTTTTTCGCCAAATTCGCTGTTTCATTTCATTCACATCTCCACTGCATTCCGTTATCTTGGCACTTCAGCATTACGTAACAAACGAGTTAAATTACAATTTCAAGAAAGACGCAGAAAACCGTGCATGAATGATTGAGGAAAAATTTGGATAATTTTAGCTCGGGACTGCGAGTGTCACGTCGGTGGATATGTATAGTCGAGAGTCGAGACTAATGCGAAAATGTGAATACATGGGACTCGCAGTCTCGTAAGGAAAACGCGTGGAACATCGATGCTCGACTCGCAAGGCGTTGAAATAACATTTCGAGGAAAAGAATCGTGAAGCATATACACATTAAATTTGGTTACAAAGGCGTGAGAAGAATTTTTATCGAATTGTTAGGCAGGGTGAGGGGGGGGTGGGGGGGGTGGTTGGGGGGGGGGGGGGGGGGGGGGGGGGGGGGGGGGGGGGGGAGTTAATATTTGAGTCTGAAATTTCAATATCAAAAAAATGTTTGGAATTCGGAGAATGCACCCTAGTAATTTCGATTCTTATAAGAAAATTTCATATTTTATAGAAATTTCGTTGTATTTCATTTCTTATAAGGCGGCCTTATAAAATTTGTATAAGTTCAACGATTCTTATAAGGTGACCTTATAAGAAATTCACTTTTCTTATAAGAATTAATTGCGAAATTCTTATAAGAAAATTTTTTTTTATAAGAACATTTCTGAAAATTCTTATAAAAACAATTTTTTTATAAGAAAATTTTTGGAAATTCTTGTAAGAAACTCCAGTTTCTTATAAGATTACCTTATAAAAATCGTAAAACTTATAAGAATTTTATAAGGTCGTCTTATAAAAAATGGAATTCTTATAACAAAATTTATGATCTTATATGAATTTTGTCCATTTTTATAAGAATCTAAATTACTAGGGCAGGTACTTTAATGAATTTTCAAGAGGTAACTAGAACGTTTAAAAATAGAACAAATTCGTAAATAATGCATTTTAATCGTGTTTTAGGTGTGGAATTTAACATTTCACAAGAAATATTCACATCAAATTCAAATCTAAGGACTTTGAATGTTGCATCATCAAATTATGTATCTATCAATTTCTAAATGAAAAATTCGGAATTGCCGTACCAAGAACGTATCGTTCTTGTACCGTACTATTAGATCGTAATTTCTTCATTTCTGATTTTCGAATCGTGAAACTTTGAAACTTCGAACTTTTTTCGAAGTTTGCAAATTTGTTGTTTTTTTAACTTAAACATGCTCAATTTTCTGATTTTCTAATTCGAAGTCAAATTTGAATTTAAAAAACAGAATTAGATTGTTTATAATTTAGAATTGTATATAAAATTTCAAAATTGATACATTCGGAAACTTCGGATTACAACGAGAACATCAAGTTCGACATTTCGTGAATTTTTCTAGTTTCTCGATTTTAAATTCAAACTTTCAATTTTCAGATATAATTCATGAAAATTTCAAAATTTCCGAAACTTCACAATTTTTCAAAATTTACGCATTCAAGTACATACTTTCAAAATCGCCGAAGCTTCGAAACTTTCAGAACATGGAATATTCTAAAACTTCACGACTTCGAAACTTCGAAATCTCAAAACTTCGAAATTTCGAAAATTCCCAAATCTCCTGAACTTGAAATCTTGCAGAATTTCTAAATTTAGAATACTTTAGAATTCCGTAGGTCTATTAAACTTAAAAATTCCAAAATTTCGTACGGAAATTCATGAAAATTGTGTGCAGAAAATAAAATGCCCCACCCTGAACAAAATCTTGGCTACGCCCTTGATGATGGACTCAAATTATTTAATTGGCGTCCCCAAAAGATACGTAAAATTAAAATATAAACTAGTCGAGTTTACAGTTGTTCAACATTATTAGAATTCCGAAAGTTTGGAGTTGGCGTGTTCGAAAATTTACATTTGCGAGCATTCAAAATTTTTATTTCTAAAGCCGTGGTGCATCTGCCCATTCTTGGCTACTCTCTTGCTCAGTTACGATAACGATTATTGCAACATCGTTAACCAGCTCGGGGTTTTTATTTCACTGTCACAATGTACGATTTGAAACGAATGTTGTTTTTTAGACAAAACTTGTTTTTTTAATGTGATAATTGTTATGAAGCAATAAATGTTAGCGTTTCTCTGAAAAAAATATTATTCAAAAACAAGCAAATTGGTATAAATATTTTATGTTCACAATAACGCCAGGAAATGTAATTTATTGAACTGAGAAATCTTGTCATTAATTTCGTCAACAAAAATGGAATTATAATTATCGATTGTTTACATTTAGTTTTATATTCTATCAATTAGCGAATTTCACATTGAAATAATTCAAACAGTTGAGAAAAAGGATACACATTTTTTCGGAAATAAGCAGTAACAGATCAGACTTTTCGAAATACAAAAATATTTTCGAAATATGTGAGACTGAAAAACGAAAATTCCGAGAACTTTCAGTAAATTTTACTAAAAATTCTCGGAATTTCCAGTATTAGAATACATAAATGAGATTCAATGATTGTTTGAATTTAAATGCTGTAACGCAGTAAATTGGGAAATAAAAATACGTAAAAAATTCCCACTATCGACCTAAAAGTTCTGAAATTCAGGAAATTTGAACAAAAAGTAACAAAAACTTCGATATTGATGAAATTGAGCCCGAAAATGCAAAAATAAAGTGGACAGAAAATTTGAGCTATTATTTTTTGCCTGCTCCAGCGGGCAAAAAGTATGGTTTTTTGCCCTAGGGATGAAAAGTAGATTTTTTATCCCACGGCGTAAGCATCGCTCAAAAAACGGAACTTCAGGACCGATCCGCAGGTATTAAAAGACGCGAAAAACATACCCACGTGGAAAAAAATTTTGACTACTCTAACCTCAAAACTGGTCCTTCACATTACTTTTCGGTACTCGTGGTAAAAAATAGTATCCTCAACTAAAGGGCTTTTGTTACGAATGTAATTGCAAAACTCGTCTTCGGCTCGTCTTGCAAACTTCATATCCATACAAAAATCGTGTGAACTTAGTTATGAGTTACACATTGGAGAAAAAAAATTAGCTGATGTAAAGAATTTAAAAAAAAACGGTGTACAAAAAGATTTCTTTCGATTCGTTTTTCTTCAACTACAACAATCGACCGCATAAAAATCCTCAAAACAGATTTGCAAAAATCCCATTTAAGCGTATGTGATAACTTAAAAAAAAGTTCAAACGTCATATTTTATTTAGACTCCTCTCCTGATCCAAAATTTGACGTTATTTGGGGAAAGTGTCACAAAACGATTGATAACGTGAGAGCTTTCGATATGAATGGCCAAAAAAATCCTGGCGTGCGAAAAATTTCCAAGCGCTTTGATAAAAGTTAATCGGAAAATCACGTTTTTCAAAGCGTTCACGAATTCTATCGACAGAAGTATTTCCCTATTCACGACCAAGTCACCGCATCTTTTAAAAGACGACTCGACACCGAAGATTACTATCAATTTTTCAAGTCTTTCAAATTGTTCGCGATTGCCACAAAATTTTCGATTTTTATGAAAAAAATGCATATTTCCTAACCCTAACATAAATTCTTATAGGATTTCAAAGCTAACATAACCCTACCTGACCTTCTGCCCTCCCCCAGTTTTTTTCACACAGGAAAATGTGAAAATATCGTAAATGTACATTTTTCGATCACCGAAATCTTCAGTTCACTCATTTTTCGAACAACGATTTTTACGAAAATTATATCGTAAATAAATTTTATGTCGATTAAAATGTCTCATCTAAAGGACAAACATTTTTTTCTTCAAGAACTATAAACTCACAAAAACAGTCAAATCTTATAAGGTACGTACAAAGTCGACCTTACAGAGAAAAAAAATACTCCAAGACTCCCGACAATCTTATAAGATTTTACCAATTTTCATAAAAATATCAGGGCATAAGGCTCGCCTCATGAAGACCCTACAAGCTCCTTTCAAGACGACAAACACGCAGTAACCTAACCCCGTGTACCAAAAAATTCCAGAAACGATCCGCGACTAATTACCGCGTCTGATAAGAAGACAAATGTTTATCGATTACGTGCACACTTACTGACAACGTGTATCATGAATGAGGCGAAAACGACGAACCAGCCCCATCCACCGTCAGGCGGGGTCGGCTGACCACCCCCGGAGGATGACCTTTCGGAATCACCGTCATTTTTCGGCAGCATCAACTGCTCGGCATCCCCGTTCGAACCGACATCCCGACGGCTCGCGTCCGCTTTTTCATCCCCGTCCCCGACGGCGTATGCCATGGCAACGGCGTCGTTAAATCGCACCCGATACACCTAACGCGGGGGTGGCTTCGAGTGACGCGCATTCGATTTTGGCGGGAACGACACGCGACTTCGCAACCAGGACTAGATTCGCGATTCGCGCGGGAGGCATTTAGACATCCGTTCCGGGTCGGGGACGCCAGCGAACTGAGGAACTGAGAACTCGCGGGTTGAAAGCCGAGCGGTGGGTTCAAACGAAATTATTATTACGAGCCGCGGACAGAGTAGCGGGAATGTCGTTGCAGGGGGGGGGGGAGTAAAATCATTGTTAGGATTATTTGTGAATAGAGAATTAGGTTTAGAATTCATGGGTTTTTTACGAGGGGAAGGGTAATTATTGAGATTTTGAGAGGTTTTTCGAGAGTTTTTTTGGGAACTTTGGGGAATTTAAATTCTCCAAATACAATTGTACTTGTACCCGAGCCAATTAAAGGCGACGTTTTCTTGTGGCTCTTTTTGGGGTAACGAAAAATTTCTCAAACAAATACAAATTGTTTAACTTTTCAAAAAACTTGAACTTTCCAAATCTTTCGAAAAATTCAGATTTTTTTAATTTTTCGAGGAACTCAAAATGTTCAGAACTTTCGAAAAATTTCAAACTAAATAAATTTCAAAAAATTTTAGAATTCTAGTAATTTTGTAAGTATTTATAATTTTTGAATGTTTTGAGAAAATTACAATTTTGAAATTGAAATAAAAACATACATTTTAAAATCTTCCGAAAAACTTAGGATTTTCATATTTTCAAAAGAGCACAAAAGTTTACAAATTTCCGAAAAACTTGAACATTTTACAACTTTTCAAACAACTTGAATTTTTTAAGAAATTCGAATTCTCAAATTTTTTGAACAACTCAAAGTTTTTCAATTGTTCTGGGAAACGTCAAATTTTCACAATAAAAAGGAATCGAAATTTTCGATTGTTTCCCAAAACTAACAATTTTCCAAATTTTCATAAAACTCTAAATGGCAAATTTTTCGAAAAACCGATAATATTCAAAATCTCAAAAAAACTCAACATTCGCAAATCTCTTGTAAAACTACAAATTTTCGAATTTCCAAAAAACTTGAAATTTTTTTATTATAAAAACTCAAAATTTACGAATGTTCCTAAAATATAACAATTTTCAAAATATTAGGAAAACCTGAATTTTTTAAGAAACTCGAATTCTTGAATTTTTTGAAAAACTCAAAATTCTTCAATTTGTGTGGTAAACATCAAATTTGCACAATAAAAAGAAATCGAAATTTTCGATTATTTCCATAAACTAAATTTTCATAAAACTCATGTCAATTTTTTGAAAAACCCAAATCATTCAAAATTTAAAAAAAAACTAGAAATTCGCAAATCTCTTAGAGAACTACAAATTTTAGAATTCCCGGAAAACTTAGAATTTTCGCATAAAAAAAAAAAAAAAAAAAAAAAAAACTTTAAATTTACGAATGTTCCTAAAATCCAACAATTGTCAAAATTTTAGAAAAACTTGAAGTTTTAAGGAACTCGAATTCTCAAATTTTTTCAATTTTTGTGGAAATCATAAAATTTTCACAATAAAAAGAAATCAAGATTTTCGATTGTTTCCAGAAATGAACAATTTTCAAAATTTTCATAAAACTCTAAATGGCAAATTTTTCAAAAAACCCAAAACATTTAAAATTAAAAAAAAAACTCAAAATTCGCAAATCTCTTATAGAATTAAAAATTTCTAAACTTCCGAAAAACTTAGAATTTTTTCATTAAGAAAACCTCAAAATTTACGAATGTTTTTAAAATCTATTCGAAAAAACGCCAACATTTCAAATTTCTCAGAAAACCCAATAGTTTTGAATTCCAAACAAACTTTGAATTTTAAAAACTTCTGAGAAACTCAGAATTTTCAAATTTTTAAAACTCAAATTTTGCAAATTTTGCAAAAGACGATTAAAAATACAATTAGCAAAGATTGTACATAAGCATAGTAAGATTGTACTGAATGCAAATTCAATTCATTTCGTTTAACAAACGCTCTGAAGTAATTTTTCAATGATTTTACATAGTGACTAAAAAAACATCGTCTGAACATCGCCTTTTGTAGACGTTTTGGCGTCGAAATCTCGTCCCTCCCAGCTGGCTAGGGTAAGGGTTACAGGGATTTTTACCGAATAAAACAACCAAAAAACGGCGATAACTTATCACGTATTGGTCAATTTCGTCGACTTCACAATCGCGAAATGACAAAACCGCGTCGTAATCAACAATTAGTGACACGGAAGGCGTGTTTCGCAGAAACATTAATCAGCTGTTAGCGATAACAGAGGAATGGAAATCTAAATGAGTATTTCTTGCTCTGCACCCTTTGCACTGTAAAATTAACGGGCGATTTTTGTCTCAATCAATTTATATCTGATTCAAACACAATTTGAAATGAACTTAGGCCTCATTTGAACGAATGTGGATCTCATATGGAAAATTTTTTTTTAATCAGTCAATACTGAATTTAGGGACAATTCAGACGTAATTTGCCAAAAATATATCTTCTTCAGACTCGATCGAGGCCCAGTTATGTAACCAAATCAAATCTATAAGTTTTCTATTCAATGTAGACTCAGTTAAAGCCTTATCGAATTCGAACCCAAACCTGCCGCGTGAAATTCGACTCCAATTCGATAAAATTCGTACCTCATTTCATTCAATTTGTATACAATTTTTACCAATATCACACAACTTGAAGATCCAATCACCACCTTATTTTGATAAAAATATTTTTATTATCAACATTTCAAAATTATGTTAATCTGCAAACAATGAACAATTGGATATTGTCTATTGTCACAATAAAAAGTACTTTTTAATTTTTTTTTCTCAACAGTTTTGCACTATACAATTTAATATTGACTGAAAATGCGGGTATGTATTTCTTCATCAACTCCGGTTCCAATAGTTGTATTTTTTCCGTCCATTATCAATTATCGACTGTCATTTGTAAAATCATTTGATCTTCGACCTTGCGCGTTCAATTATCAATCAATTTGATGCAATTAATGAGCGCGCAAGCGTGTCGTAACCGAGATGAACTACAATGGAATTTTTTCTCTTATCGTTAGCGATTGTAGGAAAATGTGCATGTGAGATGAAAAAGGAAGAAAGATCTTGAATTACGAATCAATTACGTGGATCTAGGTCTCGGACGCATCGTAGTTTTTCTCGGTTTTTTATTGTGTAAGAAACCATTTATTTTTTCTTGCCAAACATTTTCGGACAATGTAAAATATGTTTAAGAATTGACGTTTTTATGAATTCGACTGTTTGAATTTGATGATTCGTAATGTTTTTTTTTTTTTTTTTTTTTTTTGAATATTCTTGAGTGCTATGATATGTTTTTTTAGCTTTTTTGGTTTTATGAAAGTTCTGAGTCGTGGTTATTTTAGGACCTACTGAAGACTCATTCTAGAATACATTAAAGTTTATTCAAAATTGATCGAAACTCGATTTCGATAAGGTTATTTTTACCTGATTCCAATCTGATTTGAACTCAATTTAGAGATAGTTTGTCAGTTATTTAGACACAATCCCAATTTTTACCAGGCTTGATTTGAACCTACGAGGGTGGTTTGAAGAGTACCTGGCCTAAATATGAAAAAATCACTTTCTTGCAAAAAAATCATTTTTATTTTTCAACATAATCTCCTTGGAGCTCGATTCATTTGGTCCACCGTTTTTCTAAGCCTTTCATTCCATTAAAAAAAAAAAACTTCCGTCACAGTCCGCAAAAAACTGGGAAACAGCGTCTTTGACTTGCTTATTTGATGTGAACTTCTCTCCACTGAGGTAGGATTTCAATTTTGGAAATAAAAAGAAATCACACGGGGCCAAGTTAGCAGAATACAGTGGACGGTCGATGATTTCGTACCGAGCTTCATACAATTTGGTCATCGAAATCTGAATTGAATATGTAATTCTCCAATATTTCAAAAATACTTTCTCCAATACTTTTGTGTCCCCAAGTTTTTATGCTTCGTTTTTACGTCCGACTAAATGACGTATTTTCATTCTCGAAAGACTGATGTATGTACCACTTTACCATGGAAGATTAATGCACGTACTTGATATGAAGTTTAAGTTGAATTTCAACTTCGACAATAGCGAAGGTGTGAAAAGGTCGGTCGCTTTCCGACGCCACTCGAGATCGATCGAGACAAAGGACAATCGATCACTCTTAAATGTTGAGGTGAGAGCAATTTTCAGCGATTCACTTCATTTATAACTTTCACGGAATAATATGTACTCGCGAGATATTGCTGCAGGACATGAATGACCCAGATTATCGCGTGCTCAATATCACATTACATTTGCATCGAGCGAATTACGCGGTTTTATCATTTTCGCGGTTTCGGCGAATTATTTGTTCACTGGAAGTTTTTTCGGTTCTGATTTTTTCGAGAGGTTTCAGACTTAATTTTTCAACCATATCAATTGATATCAAAAAATTATTGATTATATATTCAAAATTATCGATACAAAAAAATTACGAACTGAAATTTAAATTAAGGTTTTCCATTCAAATACTCGTTTTGAAAAAAGTTCACTAAAAATCGAAGAATTTTCGTAATTAAAGAAAACATGAAAAAATCGGCGATCAATCACGTAAAATGAGCAAAATTTGATATTTTTCTGACACTTCTCGACCACTGAAAGATCGAAAAATACCTGATTAATTCTCTGTTGGCACAGAAAAAAACCTTAAAAATTTTTAGACCAACACCGAAATCTTCGCACACGAACGAGAAAACACGAGTTAATTATATTTTCTCGTTTCGCACGTGCGATTTGCGAACTTATATAAAGGGATTGGAAATTTACATACACACCGGGTACATTCACATTCGCTATCGTAATCGCGAACTCGTCAAACACATGTGCAATATCTTTCTCTCGCTGATACCAGCAACGAACCACAAGTTCATTGCAACTCGGACTCGAGCCATTTTCGTTTTAAACAAAGAACGCGATGATTCAGCGTTCAGAATCTCGCTACTTTGTCCGTTCGTCTTTTTTCAGACACATATTTATAACATTATTTTTCAACTTTTTGAGGCTCTTAAAAAATTGAGTATACAATATATATTTAACTCTAGAAAAATTATGTTCGTCTAATTGATGTTACAATATTATGTAACTCCTTTCCTGCACGAATTCGGAAAATGTTTCTAATTTTGTTTAGTTATTATTGAATTTGAAAGTTTTATTTTCAAATAGTTTCAATTTTTTTGAAATTTCAATACTGATCGGCTATATTTTATAGATTTTTGAAATTTTCAGTATTTTTATGAAAATATTTCGCGTATTTTCCGAATTTTCATACGGGATATTTTGGATTTTGGATAATTATTTTTATGTGGATGAACAAAATAGTAATACTTCTTTTTTTTACAGCGTGTCACCCCCCCCCCCCCCCCTCACCCCGAAAAAAAGCTGGAATTTCAATTACGAAATAAAAAAACGTCGAGAACTGAAAAATACGGAAATTTTAAACAAGTCCACTAAAAAAATTCGAATTATAATAGAAGCTTCTCAAACTCAATGAACTCTATTAACTTAGGATTTGGAGAGTCGCTTGAATTCCGAAAATCACCAACTATGATTTTTCAAAATTGACTTAAAAATTGAAAAGAACTATAATATTCGTAATATTCTTCAAATTACAAGAGTTCTGAAAATTCCTGATCTTCCCAGAGAATTTATTGAAAATTGGGAACAGAGATCAGTGGCCTCAAATTATGCAGTTTCAAAAGTTTTGGATATTTCGAAAATTATGGAATTTAAACATTTTCAATAAGTTGGAAAATTTTTTAAGTTTGTAAGATATTAAGAGTTTAGTAGTTATACATATTTCAATTTTCAGCATTCTAAAGTTTCGAATTTATTCAAGTATTGGAAATTTCGGAAGATATAAAATATATTCTGGATGTTATTCTTAAATCTTGAAAATTATGAAAATTGGGAATAGTTTCAAAGTTTTGGGATGACTTCAAGAAAGTCAGAAGTTTTAAACTTGTAAAGTGTTTAAATTTTTAGAGAATTTCGAACAATTAAAAAATTTTGAAATTCTGGAAGATCATTTTTAAAATTTCAAAATTTTCATAACTTGGAATAATTTGTTATGTAATTTTGAAAGAATTTCAATAAATATTAATGTTTTGAACAAACGTTGTCAACCTTGTTGGAAATTTTCAAAATCGAAAATATCTGATACAAATTCCCGAAAATATCAAAATAATAAAAGTTCGAAGTTCAGATAAAAAAGTTTCAAATTTGGATACTGAATTTTTCCGTAATTGTATCTCAGGACAAAACATCACCGAATTCTAGACAATTTATTCATGTTCAATATTATAATAATTTGAATTTTCAATAGCTTGTTTTGTACAAGAAAATTCAAAACTGGGGCAACTTCCTCCTTTGGCTGCGCCCTTGGTCTCAATCAAGTCTAAATAATGCTAAAATTGGTTTTAAACTGGTTAGAAATTCTTCACAACACGTAAAAAAAAAAAAAAAAAAAATTAAATCCAATTGAACGTTATTTTCCGCGTTCCCATATTAATAATCTCCACGCAAAATATTCGAGATAAAATCGATCGATTATCCTGTATGTAACCGCCAAAACTTACGTAACGCGATAGAAGGGCTTAAATTTTATTTATGCGGCGGCCAAAAATAGCTCGTTCCAGATTAACGAAACTGGACTTAATCCGAAAGTACATTTTCGTGTCACTGAAGCGGCGACTCACTTTTTTCTAATGGGGCGTGAAAAACATGGAAACATCACTTCTATTGATTAATACGTAAAATATGATAGATTTTTGCATGACAGCAGTTTGATTACATCGGGGCAAATATTCGGGCGACCGATTTTATCGTTAAATTTTGCAAACCGCGTGTCTGAAAATAAATCGGCGCTACTACATTTATAGTTAGCCAAAAGTGCAGAGGCGAATGCACGATGAGCTTGGTAAAGGCAAGTTCCAACAAGAAATGAAAATAGTATGATTTGTTTGGATAAAGCGGTAGTTCAACGGAGGAAAAAGAGGGGGAAGGGGGTGAATTACTTCAATTTGAAGTCTCAAGTATGTTGAAAAAAAAGACACCATTCTATCGAAACTATTTCAGGAAAGTTTTGATGTTTCGAAAATTTTTAACGGTTATCGAGAGGTTTCTCGATATTTGTATCGATTTTCGGGCACATTTTTAAGGATCATGTGAATATTTTAAATTCTGAAAAAATTTTTGAAAAATGCTTCTCAAGTTTTTGAACTAACTGGACGTTTTATAATATTTTTATGGATCTTTGTGAATTTTCTGGAAAATTCTAAAAGATTTTCGGAATTTTTTCTATCTATTTCGTACCTTGAATTAATTTCCTGACGTATTTCGAAAGATTTTTGGAATTTCTTCGATATAAGTATGTATTTTGCAATTTGAGTGAATTTTATAGATTTTTCAGTCTATTTCGGCGTTTCTTCAAATCGTAAGAAAATTCTTTAAGGTATTACATTACGTCTGGTGAAGTTAGGCGCAATCAAATGACGTCTGCTAACTTCAGTACATGAAAGTTAGCATGGAGAATATATCTATATATATCATATATGTATGTATAAAATTGTTCGATTATTTTATTTGTGCGAAAACGGTATGGTAAAAATTCGTGTTTGACAGCGCGTTTTGCGAACAATAAAATTCTCTGTAACTTTTTATCACGTTTTATCAAAAATTCGTATGTGTACTTGAAGAAAAATAAGAGAAAAAGCATTGCTCCCTTAAGAACGATGTTGACTTTGAAAATTTTTTTTTTTTTTTTTTTGCGAAATCGGTGCAGTAGATCGTTCTTCAATTTTGCAGATACACTCAGTAGGCTGTCGAGAACATCTGTGATTTTTTGCATTAACATCCTAAGTAAAATTAATAGGTCGGACGTAATACCTTCAAGTGAGTAATTTTTGAGAAATTCGTCATAATCTCATAAGCGTCGATTTCAGTGAAATTTGAGGGGAGGGAGACAAATTTCGAATCAACCTACAAAATTTAATAAGATATTTAGAAATTTTCTAATTCTTCATCTAGGAATATTCAATGTTAATTTCAAAATTTCTCAATTTAAGATTCAAAATAATGATTTTCAATGTTTTTTGATTTCAATCATTTCTTAATTTTTTTCGAGGAACACTGGAATTTTCATACATAAATTTTCGATTTGTTCAACTTTGAAATTTTGCGATTCTAAAATTGTAAAATTTTGTTATTCTAGTTCACTTAGTATTTTATAAAAACTGGAAATACAAAATTTGTATGCCAAGAATTTTTTTTGTTAATACTAGATATACATCGATATTTCAACATTTTATGATTCCCAAGTATAAATTTTTTATCAGAATTTTTTTTTTCTAAAATAAGTCATGATCTTTGGATTCTCATTTGCCTATTAAAATTTTTTGAATTAAAATCAAGTCATCTCATTTTGCTCATTTTAAAAAGTTTGAAAGTGTACGTGATATTTTTCAAACTGATGGAAAATTTCGAGTAATTTCAGAATTTTCCGTAAAATTTCCCAAAATCTTCTCAATTCAAATAATTCCTAGATTTTCACAAGCTCTGAAAAATTCCTACAAAATTCCGTGAATTTTCCAAAATTCGCAATCATGTCCATCAATTTTTTATTTAATTAACACGCAATTTAAACATAATCGCAAGATTTTATAAATAAGTGAAAATTTTCCGAACCATCCCGGATTCGCCTCAACCTCGAAAAAAACTCCCAAACGAATTTTCGAAAAAACGTTCAAATCATTAAAAACTGCGACAATCGAAAAATTCGGTACAATTATCTTGACGGGCAATTCAGACTGACAAAAAACTTCAACGCTTTTCTTTTCCTGTTATTAAATTCAAAAACTTCCAAAACTTCTCTTCGAATATTAAATGATAATTTCTACATTTCTACATCCACCAAAATCGATTAATTTCCCACTCCCCCACTCCCCAAAACTCAAAAAAAAAAACAAACAAACAAACAAACAAAAAACAAAAAATCATCAACCCCTTGTTATTCATCGTGAAAAAATCGTGTATTTCGCTCCATCCTACATTCAAAAAACCGTGAAGAAAAAATCGTACAAATATACATCTCGCCGCCAGAACCCAAAAGTCACTCGACGCACATTTTTTTGCAGCCCGGTTTTCCCCCCTGTTTCGTCCTTTTCACGCCCGAACTTTTTTTCTCCGCGCTTTTTTGGCTTCCCTCGTCCTCCCTGAAATCGTACTTAGCCGCGAGACGTGTTCGGATGAGCAAGCCCCTGATGATTTTTTTCCAATTACCGTAAATCCGCTTTTCCCGTTTTTCTCGTTCCCGCTTCGCGATGTTAACTTGCTCCTCTTCCCACGCTTCGCGCAAGGTGTCTTCGAACTCGGCGCAGACGACGAAACCGCTGAAGGCCGGAAGTGCTCCACGCTGACCGAAATTGAAACCCACGCAAGCGGGGGGGCAATCAATGTTTAATTTCCTGGCGACGCGGTTCAGGGCAGGAACTTTAGAAACAAAAAAAAAAGGGATATAAATAGTTAATTCAGTTTTGGAATTTTTGAAGATTTGGGGTGTTTGGTGAAGAGAATTATTTTTTATATATTAAACCATAGAATTTTCACGTTATCTAATGAATAAATGAATAATCATCATTTAATTGAAATGATTGAATAAACCTATTAATTTTAGTTTTAATACAAACTTGATAAAATTATTGCATAGTTTTTAGAAGAATATGAAAATTTCATAACGTCGATTTTATGAAACTTTTATAAAAGTTCCATTTTTTAAATAAATGTTTCATTAAATGAAATTTATAAAAAAAATTTATATTTGGTAAAAAATGTAAGAAAACTATAATAATCACTATGTAATTATCCTAATAAAAATTGAATGAATAATAATGAAATTAAATTATAATCATAACTAATCATGAATACAGTAACGTATAAACAATAATCGAAATTATCTATTACTTTCACCATTAGAATAATTTCAAAACACGAGCATAAGAAAAGTAAAAAACCAGAAGTCCAATATTTGTGTAATATCCTCAGATAAAAATTGAGAGCGGAATTTTCTGTGAATTTTGAAAAAAAAAAAAAAAAAAAAAGCTTACGATCTATGTGAACTGTTCCAACTGGCAACATTGATTTCTTGAACAAATCCACATTTCCGTATTCATTTCGTGGCACTATTCCGTCTTTGGCAACTGGAGGAACATAAGCGTCAGTTTGCCATTTACCGAATAAATCCAGGGGCAAATCCCGAATTTTTTGCCCTGATAGCTGAAAAAAACGAAAAAATTTTTAGAATACATCGAATTTTGCCGAGTATTTTTTCTAATAAACAAATTGTACAGAGTTACACGTATAAGATGATTCTACAAAATTTGCTCAAGGGAAGGGTTTTAGCTGTTGTTTCGTAAATGATTTATTGAATTTCCAGCATTTTCTTCAACAATTTTGTAATTTTGTAATTTCATTGTGTATATTTTTGGATTTCATGCTTTTTCAATTTTTCCACTTAATTATTTAGAAATTCTGGAGCTTGTGGAAACTTTCCTGAATTTTTGGAAATCGTAATAATTTTCAATTATGGAACTGAGGCTGGTGGAGTTTTTTTTGTCTCCAGGAACTTCCAAATTATTTGATTCAGAAACTTTTGAATTTTTCAGGGATTTATTTGGAACTTCCAAATTAACGAATTCCAGATTAATTTGGAACTTCCAAATTATATGATTCAGAAACTTTTGAATTTTTCAGGGATTTCTGCAGTTTATAGACTATTTTATCAATCTTACAGTTTTTTGAAATTACATTTTCGATTTTACATGCTGTGAAAATCTGAAATCATCGAATTTCTGGACGTTAAAATTTATATCTTTTATTTTTGGAAATTTTGGAGATGAAATTTCAAGTCTCTTAGGAATTTCAGAGTTTTTTAGAATTTCAGAGAATTCTCAGTTCTGCAGATTTTTCAAAAGGCGAAATTATGAAAGTTGGAGATGTAAAATAATGCAATATTTCATGCTTTTGGAGCTTCAAAGTTCAAGTCCTGAGAATTTTTCAGTTTATTTGAGTTCTCTGCTTGTTTCTAGTGACTTAAAAATTTTGTACATTCAGGAAGTTGAAAATTTCGAATGTTCACAATAATCTCGAAAATGAAAATAAAATCCAACATTTTTATCCTCACAAAGTGACCTCAAAAAAATGCATAGAATATTACATTATAAGATTTCTGACAATTTTTCGACAGCCATTATAAAAGTTAAAGAATTTTTTCAAGTAATATCTAATTTTTAAGATATTTCTGAAATTCGTCGAACTTTGTAATTTTCAAAAGGTTTCCAAAATGTTGTGTCAAGTCCATTAATTTTCCAAATATCCCAAACTGAAAAGAAAATCATAATTATTCCCTTCGTACTTTACCTTGTCATATTTAGGCATGGACTTGACAACTTTGTAGGCTTCTTGTTTAGGTTTCACAACTCGTGCTTTTTTGATCCACGTTTCTCTCGAGCAAAGAGTATGCACGCAATGTCGAGAATAAATCGCATCCCTTTCTTTGTTCGGCAAATGGCCAAGAGGTACGCAATCTGGAGGATAAAGAGCCTCGAATTTCAACAGATGTTTCTGAATAACGTACAAAGGATGGCCTTTGCATTCGCTCAACGTTTTTGGTAGAGGTAGTTCTAGTTCTCTGTGGAGAAAACAAAATATTTCAAAAATTTTCGAGAACGTTTTCGAAGTTTTATAAAAAACTAGATGATTTCAAAATATTAGCATGCCAAAACTTGAGTTCGATATAATATTGTGAAATCCGATCAGCCCACATTACTAATGAATAAGGTAATGTTCCACTTGTATCGTCTAAAACGTGTGAAAACATAAAGATA
>JAPYZK010001831.1:0-16738 GCA_030522785.1 Platygaster equestris | reverse complement strand
AAGATTCTTGAAATTAATAAAATTCTTATAATTTTCGATATTACAGAAATATAAAAATACATGAAATCCTCAAAACTAAGGACATTCTCAAATTTTTCATAAATTTCGTAATCATCTAAGTTGTTGAAATTCTCGAAATTCTCAAAATTTTTCGGAGTTTCAGTATAATAAAAATTCATGCAATTATTTAAACTGAGAATTTTTCATGATTTTCAGAATTCTCAAAATTTCCAAGATTCTTGAAATTTTCGAAATTCTTACAATTTACGAAGTTACAGAAATACCAAAAAATATCCGAAAAATCTTTAAAGCCAAGAAAATTCTAATTTTTTCCGAATTTTCATAATTATCTATCAAAATTCCTCACATTCTTGAAATGTTCATAAATTAAGACACGTGTCCGTATTAATACTGACGTCTAGACAGCCTTATTAAAAATAATTTCCAAAAATCCTGCTTCCACCCAAATGATTCCTAAAGTC
Organism: Platygaster equestris; assembly: GCA_030522785.1. Classification (NCBI taxonomy): domain Eukaryota; kingdom Metazoa; phylum Arthropoda; class Insecta; order Hymenoptera; family Platygastridae; genus Platygaster; species Platygaster equestris. The sequence continues at coordinate 16,256 of JAPYZK010001831.1, read as the reverse complement.
GAATCTAAACTCAAAAAAGCGATCACATCCCGCAATCCCCATCTCACTTTCCACCACGTGGAAGGTGCGAACGTCGCCCGCATTAGCCAAAAAGCACCCTCGCGCTCGCATGAAAACTTCCCGAAATCCCTCTGGTAATCCGCCAGCGTATTTGCGTTTGCCCGAAGATTACGATCCATCTTACGGGGCGCTATCGACGCTTCGGGATCTCCACGAGCGGAGCAAAGAGCGCGGGATTGACGGGAACACGTGGTTCGCGTGGCTCCGGGGTGCAGCCACGTGGCGCAGATAACGGCACGGCGCCGGAATCAACCCCCCGGAAAATTAAATGCTTGTACAATCTCTGATAACGCCTGCTCTCTGGGCGCGCACGCGCGGCCACGCCACGAACGCGAACCGCGATTTACTCGCAAAAGAAGCGTTCGGCCGGAAATTGCTCGGCAGAAGCTTCATTTTTTAATCACGAGACCGGGAGGCTACGTTGATTTTTCTCTTTTCTGGATTTTTATTTTTTACAGGGGTGAAAGAAAGGGGCTGAAATGTGAATTTAAGGATTTTTGGCTCACCTGTTTTGTTACGGAGTCGATCAGGCGGACGAAGATGTCCTGTTCTTGTCTTACACCTGGAAGAATAGAGAATTTTTTGATTATCAGAAAGTAGGATTTTGTCATTTAATTTGGTAAAATAATTCCCGGAGGGGGGGAGGGGGTTTGAATTTATCATTAATCGAACATTTCGAGAATACTTTCGAAATTTTTGAGAATTTTTATAATTTCGCAGGTTGTAAAAAGTATGAAAAATATTGGGGATTTTTGAACTCTGTTGATTTTGAAAATTTCGGTAATTCTAAAGAACTTAAAAACTCCCTAAATTCCGAAGAACTTGGAAATTTTGAAAATTTAAAGGAACTTGGAAGAAAAATGTTAATATTTCGGGTATTTTAAACGTTGCGAATTTTTAAAAATTCAGCACCCTCAAAAATTTTGAGAGTTTTCAAAATTTCCAAAATTACGATGTTTCTGATTATTATGAAATTTCGGAAATTTCGAGAATGAGTACGACAGTTTTGAGAATTTTTCAAATTTTTTAGATTGTGAAATCTTCAGAAAATATAGAGGATTTTGAAATGCTGTTGATTCTGAAAATTTTGGGTATTCCAAGGAACTTGAAAATTTCGAGTAACTTGAGAACTTTGGAAGATTTCCAAATTTTGGATATTTGAATAATTCCGAAATTATTTTAATGTTCGAAAATTTCAAAAACATCAAAAATTTTTAGAGTTCTCAAAATTTCGAGAATTTTCAAGTTTTAGATTATTATGAAATTTCGAAAATTTCGAGAATGATCACGACAATTTTGAGAATTTAAAATATTTTGTAGATTGTGAAAATTTCAGAATATTTCAAGGATTTCGAAATACTGCGAATACTGAAAATTTCAGAAATTTCAAGAAAATTGAAAATTTGAAAATAATTCGAAAATTCCAAAGTTTTGAAAATTCGAAAGGTTCCAAATATGTCAAATTTTGGAAATTCTCACAAATTTGTAGTTTTCGACATTTAAAAAATTTTGAAGTTTTCCATCATTCTGAAATTTGAAAAATTTCGAGAATGATTACAAAAATTGTCAGAATATACAAAATTGTAGAGACTGTGAAAACATCGAAGAAAATTGTTGAAGAATTTTTCAAATTCCGTTAATTTCAAAATTTCCTATATTATAAAAATTATCACTTAATTGGTTAAAATAATTTCCGTGTGGGGGGGGGAGGTAACGAACCAACTTCTAAATTTCATTAATTATCCTCAGAAAAGCTTTGCATGAAAAAAAATCAGAGCTTATCGTATTTTTGATTTATCCCAAACACTATTTGAATTTCATAAAATTTCTGAATGATTTCGAAAGTTACTTTTTTTTTACGTAATTAAAAAAAAATTGAATGAACAAATCTGATGCTTCTGTCGTTGATTTTATCAAACGCCGCAATCGCGAATTCTATTACGAGCGAGCGGGTAATTTGTGAGCCAATTTCGCGTGGAATACTGTAATCCGCGACGGAAGTACATCGCTTCTCGCGAGCGGTAATGTAGTTGGCGGGATACGAAGCTGGTTGACTATTGGCCAGCAGCTTCAGGAGTCTTACATCGGGATTACACGGCTTACGAGGGCGTGTGAGACGAAAATCGTTGGGATGTCTGCTCCTTGGGCTAACCCCCCTCGCTTTGGACATTCTTATTTGATTTTCAAAAAGGAATTGAGCGTGGTCCTACTCGATCCCTTCCACTTTTGAACTGTCGAGGCATAATTATTTTAAAGTACATTAGGTGCAAAAACTAAGAACATTTGGGGAAACAAAGTGAAGTCTATTCCCCCTCTAAATATGAAACACAGGAATTTCAATGGTTCTCAATGTTTGATGAAAAATGAAATTCGGAAGAAAATTCAGGTACATTCACAAGTCGAAAATTTGGAACAAGTAAAATTCAATTCACGAAACAGAAATTCGTTAGTTTAAAAATTGAAATGATTAAAAAGAAATTAATAATTTGGAAAATCAACGATTCTGTCATGTCAAATTTTCATGTTCGAAAATAAGTGAAAAAATCCTGAAATCTTTTTTTTTGTAATTTTAATTTAATTCGAATTTAAAATAAAATTTCTAGAATTATCATAATATCTAGATCGATAACTGAAAATTAGTGTTCTTAGATTCACATGATTCACTGTGAATATAATCTACAAATTTACGATCAGCTTTAATACTTTACTGAGCTCAATCAACTATCGAAATTTAAAATTTTTCTCAGATATGAACTCCAATAAAATTCATGCCCTCAAATTGAATTCCATGCAAAATATTCTAAAATCTAGGTAAAAAACTGTCGCTAAACCCTTCTTCAATTCACATCTTTTCTTTGAACAATTTCTTAAGCTGCTTTGAAAAATACCGCGGGCAAGGTTGAAAATTTCATTATCGCGTACTCCCGATGAACTTTCGTTCCATATTTACACTAGCGCTCTGGGTTCTTTTCCGCGCCAGCTTTTATCCTCGCATTTGGTAGCTTTTTCCGCGGCAAAAGTTGGAGTGACAGGTACGGAAAAGAAGCGGAGAGACTTCGTTATGACAAAAAGGGGTAAGGGCCCGATATGGAGAAGCTGCCGGTCAACCAGTCGCTCCTTATTTATTATTTAATTATAGATTTATTGCCCCAATGGGTGACGATCCGCACGTGGACACTCGAGGAGCAACAATGGAAGAAAAGCGCCCTTCGGCGATTTGTCTTCTTTTCAGAACTATGATTGCCATTGTTAGACGATATTATTATCCAATTTTACACGTGCTCGACGAGTTTCGAAGTGTAGGAGAACTTTGAACGAAATGTTATTACATGAAATAAAAATATGATGTAGAATGTCAACAAGTCAAGAAATGTAAAGAATAATTTAACGAATTTTGAAGTTCTGGAGAATTGTGAAAAATTTTGAATTTGCGACGATTAGAAATATTTGAATTTTTGGAAATTTTGAAAGATTTTGGAATTTATATCAATAAGTTCCAAAGAATTATGAAATCAAGCAATTTTCGAAGTTTCTGAAATTTTGAAAGTTTTTGAAAATTCCAAAAGTTTAGGGTTGTTAAGTTTTTGGGTTCTCAAATTTTGAGGAAATTTTCAGAAAAATCGAAAGATCGGAAAAATTCTTGAATTTACGAATGAACAGCACTGAAAATTTTTAAAGTTTCAAAGGTCTACAACTCCGAAGATTTTGATAAACACAAAGTTCTCAATCTTTGGAAATTTCGGAAATTTCACAGGTTTGGAAGTTATAATAATTTCGAATTTTTCTAAACTATCATTCACCTCAATCGTTACGTCGCAAGAAAGTGTAAGAATCATAAAATAAGAAAAACCGCGATAAATGAAAAAAAAGCCCTAGCAAAAGTGCGCGTCGCTATTCTTTATCTTCGCGACAGTTAGTCATTTCTTGTACACAATGTTGGCAACACGTTTTAATGTCCATAGATGGCCGAGCGGACCCCTCAGTAAGGCTTACGATCGAAAAAAATGTCGCATTGATTGATCGGATCCCGGCAAAAGGAATCCTGGAACCGGAGGAAGCCAACCGGTAAAGACACAAGGAATTATCACAAACGAGTGAAGGACGGAAAAATTGAAGAGGATTTTTCTTGGCGTACTTGGAAAGAGAAACTGAAGAAATAGAGTAAGAGTACTCATTTTCGCGTTTTCCGAAAATCGATAATGAGCAGAAGATAAAAAAAATTGAAGTGATGGATAGAATGCTCATTTTTCAAAATTTTATCAATTTTGTGAATGTCCAAAAATGAATTAGTATCTCCGAAAACAATTTGGACAAACAAACAGGACATTCAATAAAAAAGGAATAAATAATTTTTCTCCTAGTGAAAATCAGGATGTGTCCTCCCAAATCAGGACGAAGATAAAAGAATGAGAAGATGAAAAAAGAAAGTAGTGAAAGTTAATAAAAACTGAAAAATGAGTAGAAGATAAAAAAATCAAAGTAATATATTAAAATACTCGTTTTCCGAAAACTTCAGAACTAAAATGTTTAAATGTCAAAGAATGAATAAAATATCCAAAAAAAATTCCACCCTACAAAACAATTCAAAAAAACAATCATTCGTCCCACTTATTCCTCAATAATCAAGACATTCAATAAAAAAGTAACCATTTCCCCCTTGGTAAAAATCAGAATCTGTCCTACCTAAATGTCCATCATGCCTATAAGTGTCTGAATCTCCAAAAAAAACACAAAAATACACAAAAATTCTCACTCACCACTGGAATACAACAACTGCAACCGGTAATGAATCCCATTATTCGTCTTCTGGCCTTCGGATTCCTGCAACAAAAGCCATACCCACAAAATTAGCCCTGAATAAACAAACAAGTCCCGCATCTCCGGCTGATTATTAATTTCTTGATGCGCTTGTAAGAGCCGTTCCATTACGCATCGCGTGGCGTGCATAATTATCCGCCTACGTTGACGAGTCATGCGTGTGCACCGCGCCATATGCCGGCGGATGTTAATGCATTTCCAACCATCCACCCCAGGCCGTCGTAAATATTTGATTCAAGAAATCACACAAAGTACCTCCATCGAAAATGATCGCCCCCGTTAACATTTTTTCAACACCCTTGCCGGAAAAAATACGCCTCGGACGTAACTATCCGTCATTTAGCATAATCATTGCATTCCTCATAACGCGACGTCAGAATTTCACGTAAATCACGAGCCCCGTCTATCTGCCCAGGGAAACTGGAGCCTCGGAAACGAGTGGACGCTTATCCGGACGTCCGCGATAAGCGGGTGTTTTCATCGTGGCGCGCTTTCTTAATAATTGAATAACGCGAAAATATGTAAATGTCGTCGGGGCGGAAGGTGGGGGAGGGGGGTAGATACCTAACGCTTGATGAACGGTCTTGGCGCATGACCCTAATTAATAGGGAAACCACGCGATGCAACTGTCCTCTGGTGTAAATTATGCGTGGGTGAGAGTGAGAGAAACGTGATGCAACGTCGGGGGTGGATGCGTGAGGGGGTTGGTTGATGTGGAATTATGTCAGTGGAGGTTTTTTTGGGATTGAAGAGAGCTTTTAGGGGTTTGGGAAATTTGGGGGTGGATTTTTATCGGGGATTCTGTTGTTTTAGGGGTCGTTGGTGGATTTATACTGCATTGTAATTTTATTATTGAAACGAGGATTCGTCTAAGAGATTGTAGAATATTTTGTGAATTGGAATCAATATTTGTAATTAAACTCATGTATGTGATGAATCTCGTATGTTGGACAGTAAATTATATCCATTTATCAAATGAATTAGGCGTTCATTACACATAGTAGGCGTTTTTCGAGATCTGAGTGGAATTAGTAAAAATTTGGATATTTCTATAGTTATTATATTTAGCATTCCAAACGAGCAACATATTTTGATATTTCCTTACCGAGTCCTTCTCGACGAAGCCGATAAACGCTGTCCTCTCAATTTCAATGGGCGCTCCGTCGCGATCGTACAAAGCGATTACGAAATGAAAGAAGTTACTTTTCCGTAAATTACTCGGCGGTTGCTTCTCGAAATGAGCTCTTCCCACGACGGTCCTGCAACAAAAGTAAACAATTTTTTTATTTTACCCGGGAAATTAAGTACTTAAAACGACGAACATTGAAAAAAAAGTCGAATTTCTCGTACAACCCTTCTAGGGAGGGCAAAAAATTACTGTTATTGATACTATGACACTGTAACAATTTTTGTTGGATTTTTGAATATTTTTGAGAATATTTCAATTTCGGCTAAAATTATAATATTTTCTTCAATTTCGTTCGTCATTATCAAAGAATCTGATAAGTAATGACCAAAATGACAAAATGTTTGAAATGACGTCATTTTTCCGACATTTATACATATTCCGGAAAATATTCTCAAAATTAAAAAATTCACGAAAATAATGACAAACTTATAATAAATGTCCCAAAACTCCCCAAAATATCTACAAATTTTGTCCACTTCTAAAATCAACCCCGTGAAAATATTATTTTTTTTTCCACTGTTGTCATTTTTCAAACACACTGTTTTATTCGCGTTATGGAAATAAGTTCTTGCCACACTTGCTGGGAAATCCACTATGTATTTTTGTTCGAAAATTTTTCCAAGGACAGCAAGACTGTCCAAATCATAGAGAAGAAAAGACATAAGGGCTCGGTTATGGGGGAGGGCGCAGGTGGCTTCAACGCCTTAAAATCCCATTAAGGTCTCATGTGCTGAGATTAGGCTGCCGGACTCCAGCGCCATTCTTGAGTAATGGCACGGAAAGTCTCTCCCCCTTTCGCTGCTTAATTCAGCTCGTATCACGGGCGACGCTCGCTTCATGTCATATTTCGGGTGAGAAAAGACGGCAAGTGCTCGGGATCACGTGAAATCCGAAATCTGCATGACTTTACGACAGTTCATTTCATTTTTCCACGAATTCCAATAGTTTTCACCGACGAATTGCGGGTTCCAATAAATTTCTATTATTTACAGGCAAATGTGACTCATTCTCAAAAATATCACAGAATTCGAAAAAGTTTATATCAAAAATAATAATTATATTCTTTATATACTATTATTGTTGTAATTTTTAAATTGTTGCATTTTGTAATCTTTCTCGAAATTTCAAAATGATCAAAAGATCCAAAATCCTCAAAGTTTCTGAAACTCGGAAAATTTTCGACATCTTCGAAATTTCAGAAAATTAAAAAAATTTGGGAATGTTTAGTATTTCCAAAATTTTTAAGTACCTCGAAATTTTGAAAATTTTCCAATTCCTTAGAATTCCTGGAATTTTCAGAATGTACGAAATTTTCGAAATCAACAGAAAATTTAAAAATATGTATTTTCTCACAAAAATCGTTTCCAAAAGTGTTCATTTATTTTCACGGACTTACTTTCCCCGTCCCGTAAAAAAAAATAACGACGATGTTACAATTCGCGCGTGACGTCATTACCCCAACCTTGAAGTGAACGATAAATTGTTTACAGTCGCGGAAAATGGAGGTAGAATAACTCGATCCCCAAATCCATCTCCTTTCGATCCGCCACATTCTTCAGGTTCTTGTTCATTTCATTCAATAGAAAAAAAAAAAAAAAATAGCGAAAATCGCTCGTGGACCGCGCGTATGAAAAGGCCGTTTATGAAAGGAGAAGTAACGAGACGCAAAGTCTGGGAGGGAATTTTTGGAGGAGTCGCGGTTGTTCCGCAAACGCGTTAGGTCGTCTCTGGAGACGCCATCGCTCATCTTCGGACCCGGGCAGAATAGGAAAAAAGGAAACCAAGTCCGGGAGAGCGCGAGAGTCAAACCACAAAACAATTTGGCAACAATTTTTCAAACTGTCAAAATAGTCACAGCGAGGTTCCCAAGAGAGTATTTGGGTCATCAAGTTACGAATCAAACGAAACATTGAACGATGTAGATCATGGGTGCAATACGTTGAAGGCGATTTGTGCGGCGGGAACGATGATCAATCGTGATGGAAAAATTATCATCTATGAATTAATATATAATAAATGAATAATAATGTTTATTCAGGTGTAAAATTTGTAATACAAAGATGTACAAATACTATACCATCTCCTCACAAAATAATAATGGAAAGAAATAATAATGAATAATGGAATTATTCTCCTCAAAAACATTTTTTTTATCCTATGATAATTATTGTAAAATGAAAATTACCGAAATTCCGAAAATTTTTCAAATTTTGGAAATTTGAAACGGCACGTATTTTCATAAATTTTCGGAAATTTCAAAAATATCAAAAATTTAGAGTTTTGAAAATCTTCAAAATTTTGTAGATTGTGAAAACTTTAAAAAATATTGGAAATTTATAAAATTTTGGTAATTTTAAAAATTTGTATATTTTGAAAATTTCGGCAACTCCAAGAAACTCGAAAATTTCTCAAATTCCGAGGGACTTGAAAATTTCAAAGAACTCAAAAATATAAACAATTTTGTAAATTAATTTTTAAACGTTCCCGAATTTTGGAGTTTTGGAAATTTTCGGAAATTTTATAACGTTCGAAGTTTTACTTAAAAAATTCAAACTTCGAGTTAGCATAAAATATAACAATGCATAAAATTCAAAATTCGTTAATTATCAATAATTCCAATAGAAAAATACTCCATATAATAGCACTTCCAAAAAACCTTTAACCTGGAACCAACCCCCAAACGCAAAACACGGAAAAATCCCGGATCCGAGGCACCATATCTCTCACCCGCGTCGCCGATATCAGCGACAATCCGAATCGACTCCTAATAGCCGCGAATTAATCCCGCGCCCGAGAGAGCGATTAGAAAAAAAAAGCAGAAGCGAACAGCGGGGGAAACGAGGATCGCGAAAAGCGCGCATTATCGGCGCCCCCGGATCGCGGGGTGATAAAGCCGCGTTTCCTGGGCAGACTAACGACGCCGGAAAACTGAATCGAGTGCCACGAAAATGAATAGCGGCAGTTTTGCAGCGCATTTGCGAAATAAATGATGGTATCGGCGGTGCGTTTGTCACGGGGAGACCGAGGCAGTCCGGCCGTGGCGGAGGCTCGCGGGCACTCGTGGGGTGAGGCGCTCGTGAATGGGCGCTTCGGGGGTTGGGGCTGAAAAAGAGACGGCGCATTCCACGCCAAATTCCCTGAGTCATTTAGAATCTTAATTTTTCAGAGGTTTATCTTTCTACGATCGAGAATTCTAATTTTTCAAGATTTTAACAACTTAGCAAGAAAAAACCGTAGATTATCCATGGAATTTTGTGGGAGTTTTTTTCTTTGCCATTTTAAGGAATTCTACTGAATGATGAATATTTTCAAAATTTACATGAGTTGACAAAATCATTTAAAATTTTTCGGAATTTTATAAATTCTCCAAGTTAGACAAATTTTGAGGAGTTCTATAAATATTCGAAAATTCGCTCATTTTGAGAATATGGGAAGTTGAAAAATGTTTTTGGAGTTCAGAGAATTTTGAATCTTCACAAATATTCGAAACTTTGTTGAAATTTGTGGTTTCTTCGAATTCTGAATTTTTTAAAAATCAAAAATTTTTGCGTGGGTGTATATCTCAGTAATTTGGAATCTTTAAATATTCGGACACGTTGGAAATTTTTTTCGACTTGATAAAACCGTAATTTATGCAGAATTGTGGGAATTTGAGGATCTTTGACAGAATAATCCATATTGTATAATACGTAAATGTTTCAAATTATTAATCATTGCAATTTTTCTGAATTTCTTGAACAATCGTATGATTTACAAAATGTAGAATTTTCCAACAGAAATTGAAAAGAATTATTACACAATTCCAAAATTTATCATTCCAAAATTTGAAATAAAGTCAATTTTCTTTTGAATCCAGTAAATTTTCAATTCATACAAAATAATGAAATTTTTAAATCTATAGAAATTTTTTCTTGTAAAATATCGAAAACCACCAAAAATTTCAAAATTGTTCAAATATTAGTGAAATATTGCTTTGCATGCAGAATCTAGCGAAATTTAAAAATTTACTGAAATCTAAAAAAATTTGCAGTAATCTGAGAATTAACCGAATTCCGAAAAATTTTAGTTTTCTCAAATTCAGACGACAATTTGCTTTTTTCGCAATATATTAAAAATTCCACGTGATCGAAAAAATGTTCAAAATTCGCGAGAATTTAAAAAATTGAAAATTTCGCAAATAGAAAAGTTGTCAATAAAACATAATCCAAATTCGTCATAATAAACAGAATCGAAAAAACCAATGTAAATTTTGAAAATATTCAACACCGATTGTTCAAACAAATTGTTGATAATTCCTTTAATTTTTCGTACTTCGAAAAATGGCACACAAGAGATCATGTTATTACAGAATTTCAATTTGATTTTCCGTTATTACAGTGATTTCAGGGCACCCTGTATGATACAAAAACTTAGATAAATTTCAAAATTCGTCCCTACATTTGTCATCAAGTATTTCACTGAAATATTCATAATTTTCAAAAAATCATTAAAAAATGTAAATTTTTCAAATTTCCTGAAAAATCTGCCAATTCTCGAATTTCATATGAAACTACAAACATTAAATAAAATTCCCAAAACACCAAAAACAGTCAATTTTCTCCAAAACCCTAAATCCTCAATTCATACAAGCGTCTGAAATATTTCTTCAAGAAGCTCTAGCTTCTTATAACCTCCAAATTCCATCAAATACCGACTCGCAAAAACATGATAAATTACGATTTCTAAAAAATGGCAACTTGCATGGTCGAGCCCCGACTTGGCATGGAATGCCCCAGAGGGAACGAAACATACGCGAGGATGGCCGCGTTCGACAGGATGAACGGGGCTAGAGGGAATGTGAAGAGGGACTCAAAATGGGGGTTGCGGGGGTGGCCGTGACGGGGCCAGATGGGGGCGGAGGTGAAATATTGCCCGTGTCGATAATTATCGGCGGCTGATTAACCGGTCGCCGGTTCGCTCCCCATAACTCTCCGGGCGCGATTATTTTGGCCCGTTCGTTATGCACCAATTCCGGTAACGTGTGGCCCCCGCACCGAACCTGCGACTAATGTCGCGTCACGCTGATCTGATCCGAGTTCGGGCCAAGACCTTTGGGGACTCGCGAATCGGGGAGCTTTTGGTTCTCACGGTGGAGGACGTTTCGTTTGTTTTAACGAAAATCGTGAATTTCGAGTGTGAAGAAGGTTTTCTATAAATTAACCCCCCCCCCCCCCAACCAGTAAGAGAAAACAGTATGGTTGCCACAACTATATAAATAGTAACGTTTGGGTCAACTATATTTATGGTTGGCGCAACTATACTTAAATTTAAATTTACTGTAATAATATCTCTATAGTTTCTATAGTTGTTACATTACCATAACCATACAAATAGCTGTTTTTTTTTTCGAATATGTAATAATACATTTCGAATGAGTTTACCGGTGATAATTATTGAGTAATTTTTGATATCATCATTTAATTCGTGAACTGATGTCATTCTTTATTTTTTTTTAATTTGATTTTGGTTATTTTGCTCATTGACTTCTGACCATCACATTCGGAAACTGAAAAACTGGAATTCTCTTGACAATATTATGTTTGCTATATATCATTAGTAAAAAGGAGTGTTAATATTTTTTACTACCACTCAGTATTTGCTGCACAACGCGATAAAATCCGCGTGTAATCCAACGAATTGACCTTTCTGTGTAATCAATAAACTGCTGCATACGAACAAATGGATGTGCAAGACAGTAAAAACTGTCTGGTTTGTCGTAATTTTTTTCACGACCGTAAAAATGGCTTTTCTAATGGGTAATTTTTTTATTTTTGAAAATCCCCTAGTAAAATGGTCCTTGTAAGGAGTTAAGAAATCATTCAAAAATTTTAAAATTCCTTACAAAATTCTCGGTTTTTATGAGTTAACCTCGCAATTCATCCAATTTCATGTTCAAAATACTCAAAAATGACTCCAAATCATCACGAAATATTTCCAACCCCCCAACTTTCCCGATTCCTTATTTTCAAACAACCATAATTCCCAGACCAAACCACTTCCTCCTCCTCAACAATACTCGTAACCCTCGCACAACCATCTCCGCACCAACACACCCTCAAATCCAGGACACCCTCACTCACACACGCGCAATTTCGCTGACACTGAGGTGATAATTACACGCCGCGATGCGCATTTATCGCGCAATTTGCCGCGAGCCCAGTCTCGGTACCCGATAACGATAACACCGACCAACAGTATTTTTCCCATTCAAAACTTACACCTTATCGCCGCGAATGACGAAACTCCGATTGAAATTGGATTCCGCGGTGAAAATCCCATAAATATTCATTTTTCCGCAGCCACGCGTTCTCTTATTGCTTTTTTTCAACTCCCCGGCGTAAAAAATCCACGTGGAAAAGGGAAATATCATTACGGAGCGCCGGTTGGAATCCGCCGATACGGATTAATACCGGGGTATATTACAAATTGCTCATTATCTCTTGCACTGCATTATGAATCACGCTAGGTCGCCGCGTAAATAGACTCGCGCCCTCGGCTAATTCATATAATAACTAACGCCCGGCGCATCGTGCATTAACTGCGGATTTATTGTGATTCTCCGCGCCCGATTGCTTTGTCCGCGGATTCGCGTATCATTGTGGCGCCCGTATTTATTTGATATGTGGAGCTCATAACTGCGTTTGTTGTAACAGTATTGCGCATAATTAACAGGGAAGCTATTTCATGGACGGGCAAAAATGGACGGACGAGTTTTTCGATATGGACGGAATTTTTGGGTAAATCGGCGTTTTGGGGGGAAATGGGGATGGGGGGTGAACGAGGTCACTGTAGGGAGAATTTGGTGACCGATTTTTATGATTTTTTTCTAATCTTTCGGAGGGAAATTTTTTTTCAATTCATTTTTCGACTGGTGGTTGAATAGTTAGGGGCAGGGTAAAAAAGGGGGTTTCAGGGGAACCCCCGAAATGAAAAATTTATGGTGGATACAAAAAAATTTGAACGTGGAAAATTGAGAGAAAAAATGTATGAGTTATACCGGACATTTTACACTTGACACTCAATTTTTATTGAAACTAAAATCTTTAAAAAAATTTTATATTCAAAATTGAAAATTGAACTATGTTGAATTATCAAGTTTATGATGCAGAATATTTCAATTAAAAAAAAAACTTTGGAATGTGAATGAATTCGAAATTTTATATCTAAGCTATGAAACTTCAAAACTCTATTTCCAGGATTCAGAAAATTCCAAAAATCCAAAAATTTTGAACTTTGGAGTTCTATGGAATTCTTAAGAACATAAAAATTCCGAAACTTTAGAATTTGAAAAAATCGAAAATTTCCAACTTTTCAAAATATGTGAGATAAATAAAACTTCGAAATGGGATTCAAAAAGTTGAGTGATCAAGTGTGAATTTAGAAAATAACAAAATACAAAATTACGATTTTTAATGGATCAAGAATCAAAATTAAAATTGAGAAAGTAAAAAATTTCAACATTTGTATATTGAAACTCGGAAGATTGGATACTGTTTGAACTTGGAAATTTCAATAAATTAGTGTTCATTTTCGAAACAAAGAATTCAAAAATTCCAATTCCTGAAAAAGAAGAATTTGAATTGTTGAAAGAAAAATACCAGAATTAAAAAAATTATATATACATAATTTGTACCTCTAAATCTGTAGAATATTCAACATTTCGAAATATTACGTTTCAATACTTCGTAAATTTCCCAAGGGGAACCAAATACAGAATTTTGAAATTCAGGAAATAGAAAATTACGTAAATTGACAATTTGGTGACTTTAAAAAAGCAATACCCCAATCCTCAAATTTATATTATATTAAAGTAAAAAAATATGTATTGAAATTCAAAATGTGGAAACTTCGAAATCTCAAATTTTTCAAATTTTAAAATTAAAAAACTCACAAATTTCAAGAAGTAATGAAGTTTCCTGTCTTCCAAACACCTAGAATACACAAAATTCGTAAGTCGAAAAATTCTTCATTTTGGAAAATGGAAATCAAGAATATCCAAATCCAAATAAAAAATCACAATTTTCTATAAAATTATGACAAATTCTGAAATCAAAGATTCTCGAAAATTTTAAAATTGGACAAAACAAACTTAAAGACATAAGAAATCAAATTTAAAAATGTTGCGTTTCAAAAGAATCAAAATTTCGAAATTGCGAGCATTTAAAAAATTCTCGATTATATTCGAAGTCTCAAAACATATAATCACCGATAAAATCGTGTATATAATGGTATAATTCTCCACGTAAAATTATATGAACCGTCAGTTAGATGTTGCGACGATTTCATTCAGCACAAACAACTTTTTACTGCTTTTTAGGAGAGCCCAAGTGTTTATGCCTGTTCGCAAAAAGTTTTTAAACGTTTCGCGAGAGCTTTCAGCCACATTTCTCACTTTCAACCACATCCTTAAGAACTAACTAAGTTGCTCATCCCCCAGGTTTTTGGCCGATAGAAAGGTTACGCGTTTTCAAACTCAGTTCTCTTTAATCGCTCTAAACCAAATTTAATCTGTATTCCCTATGTCCGAAATTATGTGTACTCGTCCACAATTTAAAACTAGAAAACCAAAAAATCAATCAAGTTAGGAAAATCTAATTTTCCACTAGTTTTTGAGGTTTAGAGTCGTCAATTTTCAGCTTCAGCCTTATTATTATTGGATCACTCTTCATTGCCAGAATGTACTAAACTTTTTTTTTATTTTCTCAAACATACATTTTACATTATTCGATATTTTGCACTAAATTATGCATCGATTCATTCTGAAGAATTTTCAAAATTATGTTATTCATTTTGTTCATCAATATCATCAGTCCTTGGCATACTTTTTGCTTCTGAATAATTCGATCGAATTCATTGAAAATTTACCCTTCGATTTCCAATTCCAATCACAATCCACCAAAGTACCACATATCCAAACGTAGAAAGTAAAAAAAGTGGAAAATAACCATTTTTCTTTCAAACAAAAAAACAGGATCGAGTTTCAAGCCAATATTTTTTTACGAACGCTGATGCAGTCAAATATGCAAATTCCTCAACGAGTTTCCAAGATCATTTTTCTTCGAAATCGTCAGTTTTTTCCCGCCTAATTCGTTGATCATCAGACCGTATAACGTCTTCGAAAATCATGTGCTCTGTCTGCGGTTAACCGCAAACCGCAGAAAGAATAGAGATGATCCTCTATCAAAACAATATTTATGAAATATGAAGTCTGGGATTTTCTAGAAAATTTAGGAAACTTAATTGTCCCGGTTTTCCAAAAAAATGTCACGCGTCATTATGTGTAGAGGAGCCCTGCTGAGGAGCATGAGATATGGAGCCGAAATCGACAATCGTTCAAACGATCGATGATATAGATTTCAACTGCCGACTTGTTTTCAGAATAAACATCCTTTTAAATCATGTTTAAACCACCATGAACGGCCGGAAGCTTCGGCTGATGATAGGCTATGATAGGTATAGGTGGATTCTGATTCAACCATTCGGAAGAGCAACTCCAAAATTAATGGGAGCACTGGAGAACTCAAAATCAAATGTTGGGTCGACTTTACAGGTACATTTTGTTGTCCTTAAGTTACTGAAGTCGCCGATTTGTGGATACTTGTTTTTAAATGTTGTATTTTTTGATTTAATTCTCCAATGACTGATGAAGATAATTTATGAATTTCATTTCTGAAAAAATATAGATTTCAGTTAAAATTTGACGGATGAAAACCGAAGTTATTATCGATTTTTTTTCATTTTAATTAATTTTTTTCGATATCCCAACCAATTTTTTGACCATCACGCGTTTTTGTGATTGTCAAAAAATTAACGAATATTCATAAATAATAATAAATCATAAAATATATGAATCACAGATAAATAAAAATTGAAGAATTTTTAAGTTTTCAAGACTTTTCAAGAATTTCAGTTTAAAAGTTTCGAATTTTTGGAATTTTCGAGATCCTGGAAATGAAGTTTCAAAGTTTGGAGGAATCTCGAAGTTTCATAGCTTAGAAAATTAGGAAATTTCAAAGTTTTTGACATTTCGATGGTTTATAGAATTATTGATTTCTGAACATTTCGAAAAGTTGGAAATTTCAGATCTCTCGATATTCTAAAGATTCTAGAATTTTTGGAATTTTGAGATTCCACGATTTTGAATTTGAAA
>JAPYZK010001830.1:0-17453 GCA_030522785.1 Platygaster equestris | reverse complement strand
TAGAATTTTTCGTTTGAATAAAAATAAAAAAACAGTTTTGGAAATAATTGAAGTTCGCAGATTGCGAGTATATATATTATAAAACATTCGAAGAATAATCGAAAATCTACAATTGTTCAAGATCATTCAAAATTATTATCAATTGTTAAAAACTATTTGAAGGTTCAAACTTTCAGAAAATTCTAGAGTGACTGACTTTGTTACCCTCGATCGAGTCGGATCAAAAAAGTTAATAATTTACTTTTTTCCTCACTATTCTGATTCGAGAAAATTTTCGGTAATGTCAGTGAAAGTTAAAATTAGCAAAATTTTTTGGAAAAAAAGGTAATACTATTTCCAATTTCCATAAAAACAGAACCAAAATAAACTCCTCAAAAAAAAATACAGCCTACAACACCCACTCACATCATTCTCCCCCCTGCATCATCTTCATCAATCAAAACCAATCAAAATCCCTGAAAAACAAACCCAAAAAACCCAACCATCTCCCCCACCCCCGAACATTACAAACGACCAACCGCTCGAAAAAGAGCAACGCGAAAAACCCCTCGGTAGCTGAATGAACGTAATTAACATGTGTAAGCGCGACGCGTTTGTTCGCGGCCAGATAAGTCGTCTCAATTCAGCGCAACACGTGATTCCTCGACAAATAAACGAGCCGTGGAACGCGCGGCTTAATAATGAATGAATCAGGTAATTAATTAATCGCGAGGGGAGGGGGGCACTCGAGGCGGGGCGCAAAAGCCGCGTACAAGCGATAGCGCTGCCGCGGACTAGAATTATAAAGCACCGCGCCGGATTCCTTTTTCGGTCAGAGGAATGGAGAAATCGATCCCGACAGAATGGAAGTTCGGGCCCCTATAAACAGTAACACGACGACGACGCCGTGCTCGGAACTTGTTTTCTCAATTGAATTCAATGCTTATCCGCGAGGCCGCGTTATTTATTAGATTGATTCTTCGTACTCGGGCGGAGCGCGCGCACATCGGCCATTATACGTCCCTTTTCGATTCCGCCGCAGCTTCCTCTATTCATTTGTTCATTTCGGGGCCGTTTTTATCGAGTGGGGGGGGGGGGGGGTTGGTTTTTGAGGGTGTGCATTTGAAAAAGGGGGGTTATTTGAGGAAGGTCATACAAGGTGACTCACTGACATTGAGAAGGTTGGATTGTTTATTTATGTACCTCATGATGACCTTGCCAAGGTTGTTCTTTGATATTGGGAACTTCATTTTTGGCAGTTTTTTCGAAAAATAAATGGAAGATGGATTGGATTTTTTATTTTCGATGGAGTGGAATGAATTTTGGAATTTTTTTGTCATTTTGAAGTTTGGGATTTTTCCACAGTTTGAAAATACGAAATTTGTGAGAATTTAGGAAAATTTTGAAGGTTTTGGAGAGTATTGAAATTTTCGAGTTCATGAGTTTGGGAAATTTGATAACTTCGAGATTTTTGAGTTTTAACAAATTTGAATGAATGTTGAAATTTTTGAAATTTCTGGATTTTTGAATTTCGATCGATTGTTGTGAATGAATTTCGGAAATTTCTTAGCATGGAGTTTTGGTAATGTCGGGAATTTCGGGAGTTTTAAGATTTCGGAGTTTTCAAGTATTTTGAATTCAGTTTTGGAAATCTCGAAATGTCTGTGAATATCTGAATTTTGGAAGAGTTTTGAAATTCTCAAGTTTATTATTTCGAAACATTTTTGAGATTCAAGTTTTTTGACGAATTTGGACAAATTCAAAAAATTTTCTTATTTCAAAGTTTTGGGTATTTCGAAAATTTTTGGAACGTTCAGATTTTGAAATTATGTATGAGGTTCTGGAGAATTTCAAAAATTTTCAAAGTTTTTAAGAAGTGATTTCTGGAATTTTCAAAGGTCTGAGGTATTCGGAGTTTGCAAGAATTTTTCCATTTCCGACTTTACAAGTTTATTGATTTTTCCAATTGTTGGATAAATTTTGAATTTTTTAATACAGTTTGAAGTTCGGGAAGTCTCGAACATTTTGGAGATTTAAAGACTTAAAAATTACAAAATATTTAAGAACTCCGAAAATTTACATAGCTTACAATAATTTCCAAGTGAATTCAAGAATTTTCAAACTCCTGGGAATTTCAGAATTTGAAATAATTCCTAAATTATTGTGTTTATCAGTTCCGAAAATTTTTAAACTTTGGGATTTTGGAGTTGCAACGAATTTTGATGAATTTCGAAAATTTTGCAACACGTCAAATTTTCAAATTTCCAGAAAATACGGGAAATTCCAAGAGTTTAGAATTACAAGATTTTCGAGAATTCCAAAAAAATGTATGTTCCGAAAAATGTTAAAGTCAGTTTAGAAATTTGGAAAATTCTGGAAATCACACAAGTTTATGAGCATTATGATATTTTCGAATTCATAAGTTCATAAATTTCCAAAGATTCAAAATTTTCGAGTTTGAACGAATTTGGATATATTTCGAAATTTTCGCGTTCGTCAATTTCAAAAATTTCACAACGTCGGAATTTTGTAATTCCAACGAATTTTCATGAATTCCTAAAATTCCCAACATCCCGAAGTTTTAAAAGTTCCGGAAATTCCAAAAATTCCGACAGTTTATAATGACAAAAACAATTTCAAGGAATTTCAAAGTTCCAAAAAATTCCAACGTCAGTTTCGACATTTTCAAAATTCTACAAATTCCAGAAGTTCGAGAAAATTCTGATATATCCGAGTTCATAAGTTTAGAAACCTTTAAAAATTCGAAAATTCCGACACGAAATTCGAAAATTTTCCCGCATTCTAAAGTTCCGTAAGTTTCCGAGAACTTCATTTTCCGAAACTCCTCCCAAAAATGAGCCCCCTCGAAAACCTCCTTCCAGAACTGCTGCACCCAACGGAACTCTCGTCCTCGATGGAATCCCTCGCGGCGTACGAGACTTCCGCGGGTTCCCCGGGCCCCATGCACCAAAGCCAGCGCACGAAACGTATGCGCACGAGTTTCAAGCACCACCAGTTGCGCACGATGAAGAGTTACTTCAACATCAATCAAAACCCGGACGCCAAGGACCTCAAGCAGCTCGCGCAAAAAACTGGTCTCTCGAAACGCGTTCTCCAGGTACGGGAAAGGCTCGCGCTTTCGCGTACCGCGTTCGCTCTGTCAAAACGAACTTTGCTCTTGCGCAGGTTTGGTTCCAGAACGCCAGGGCCAAATGGCGGCGGAACATCATGAGGCAAGATGGCGGCGCCGCCGGAAGCGTCACTTGCCCGGGGACGCCGGCGTCCTCCGGCACCGGGGGAGGCTCCCCGATCGTGGGCCAGACTTCCGGTGTCCTGGGGGACAGCAATAGTTTGCCTTCCACTTCCATGGAGGAGATTCACGCGCTTCACCATTTGCATTCGTCGCAGGTGGCCTTCTCGGATCTTTACTGACGCTGGGGTTGTTGGGAAGCGGGGGGAAGGTTTTTGGAGTCGAAAGGGGAGAGTGATTGAGGGAGAGGAGTTCTTTTTTCAACCGGAATATTTCGAAAAAAAATTATTAGATTTTCTTTGGGCATCACTTTTACGTTCTTCGAAATTGGAGAACAAAATATAGGGGGAGAAGGAGTCGAGTGTGGAAAGATCCGGAAAGGGAGGAAATGCAGGGTGTTTCGAAGTTACTGTAGCAACGGAAAGTTATAGATTTTAGGTACATAAAACTTTTGGGTGGTTTTGACCGTGTTATTTTACGGAATCCGAAAAATTAGAAATGGGCATCGAATTTGGGACAGAGTGTGAAAGGATCAAGATTTTCGAGAATCGGGAAATTTTTAGATTCGGGCGAATTTTGGGAAATTCAGGTGAAATTTTAAGATTTGTAACATTCTGCAGAAAAAAGCTATTTTTGACTAAAATTTGGAAGTTCCTTAATTTTTTTATTATTTCCGATAGTTTGAAATTTTTCCGCTTGAATTCGAAAATTTTCGAAATTTTGAATGAACTCCGAATTTTTTGGATTTGTAACAAAACTTGATAATTGATAGAGTTTTTTTCAAATAACCCCAAATTATGTATATTTTTTTTCGTAACATTGCATATTTTCCAACGTATTTTCGAGAAAATTGTAAAAGTTTGCGTTTGTTAAATGATTTCAAACCTTCAGAAAATTTCCGAAAATTTTAGTATGTTTTACATTTCCGAATTCCCACGATTCTGCAAAAATTGCGAATTTTGATATTTTGAGAAATACAATTTTTGAGGTACAAATTCTTCCGATCCCACGAAAACCCAGAATTATAAAAAACCGTCGAAGTTTTGATTTTTTTTTTTCCAAAAATTGAAAACACTCAATTTGAATAGCTGCCAAATACTTAAAATTCCCAACAGTGCCGTAATCTCATATTTCGACAAAATTTTACATCTTCCGAATTTCCATATTCATCAAATGTGTAAATGTCGAGATACAAGCAAAAATACAGAAAATACGCCTGAATCTGCGAATATCCCGAATTCCAGCACATTTTCCAGTCAACTGATGAAAATTCCAAAAAAATTCAGCATTAAATCTCCCTTAATATCACAAAATTCGTAAAATGGCAAACAAAAAAGAACTCATCCCTGCAAAATTTCATCGAATTCATACAGTTTTTCGTTGTTAAAGCGACTTTAGGACACCCTGAAGTCTGGCAAACATAAATCACCAATTTTTTTATAATTACGACAGCAAATTATTATTCGTACATTCCAACTATTTATAACAATATATATTCTACTAATAGGAAAATGAGCGAGTGCGTCGTCAATAAATTGAATGCTGATTTAGTCCCTTTTTCCCTTCTGTACAAAGTTAACCTAATTTATATTCCAAAACTAGTCTCCAAAAAAAAAAAAAAAAAAAAAAAACAAACATTTCTTCAACAAATTAATCACCCATTATGTTTTTTATTCTTCAATGTATCAAAATCTCATATCATTTTCGCCTCATTTTTTTACTACAAATGTTTCCACCACAACTTCTATTCCATGTATTATAATTATGTAAATCCACCTTCTAAGTAAATCACATAAAAGATGTATGTGCAATCATCATGAGACGATAACAGTGATAATACGTGACGAGCAAAAATTACGAAAATGCCACAAACACGCCCTAATCAACTCGCAACTGTAATTTTTGTCCCGTCTCGTACATTTATTCGATAGAATAACGATTAGTGACATCGAAATTACCAAAGCCATAGACAATAGTTTTCATAAAGCTTCGAACGTAAGACTAAGGACGCGACGTGAGAAAGCCGAAGATACTGAATTATCCGTTTCGAGCACTGGAAGCGACGTGTTTGCGCAATTAACGACGCTGAAGGAATGTTTTTGGCGAAAAACTTGATTTCAGAGGAAGATAACGCCAAAAGGAGAACGAACGCGTACTCCTGTTTTCGTTGCGATGTCTCAATTCGACAAGCTTCCTGATAGTGCCAAACGTGTCGATATGTAAAAAAGCCGCTTTTCCCATTCAGCCGCGATCGACGATTTACATTTTTTGGCCTTTTTTGGGGAAGCGGTCAGCTAATTGCGCTCGGTTTTTCCTTATCTACGTGTAGAAAAGATCGTTGTTCCTGAAAGAGTTGGACGGCTTTTTTTGGAGACCGCGAGTTTGTATATATAATGTATTGTGACGTGTTCCGGCCGATGGCGGTTGGTGAAACTACGGGTTGCGTGTTCAATAAATCCGCTTAGTAAAAAATTTTGTACCTTATTTGACTCCTTTTGTGATACGGGAGGGTTGTTTTTTGTTTTTTGTTTTTTCAAGGAGTATTAGAAAGCGGGGATCCGGAATTTTTTTGCATTAGTTTTCTAATCAAGATTCGGGATACGCGAGTTTTAATTTCAAGTTTACGAATGTGAAGAAATTGTTTGGGCTCAAACAGTGGTAACAATGACATCATTTCCTATCGAGTCCCATAAATTCAGAGGAATTTTAATGGATTTGCGTCAATTTACATTAGTTCCCATCGATTTCTATCAACTGCCATTAAATTCCATCGATCCCTTTTTATTACAATCGATGTCTATCGATTTCCATCAATTCCCGTTAAGTCCTATCAATTCCTATATCGATTTCCATTACCTTCTACGTCTTTTCATCAATTTCCATTGATTTTCACCGATTCTTATGTATTTCTATTGATGCCGATCAATTCCTTTCAATTCTAATTGATTTATATCAATTTACATCAATTTCTGTCAACTCCTATTGATTCCTATATATTTCTGTATACATTCTTATCAATTTCTATCAATCGCCACTGATTTCCATCGATTTCCATTGATTTTTATCGATTTCTGTTGATTCCTATCAATTCCCATGGATTCCCATTAATTTATATACTTTTTCATCGTTTCCTATTGATTCCTATATTCATTCTCATCAATTTCTTTTGTTATCTATCGGTTTTCTATCGTTATTCATTGACTTTGGATGATTTTCATTTACTTCTATGGATTCCAAAGATTCTCATTAATTCCGAAAAATTTCCATCGTCTCCCATCGATTCCTTTTTATTTCTATCAATTCCTATCAATTCCCATTAATTCCTATAAATTTCCATTGACTCCCGTTGAATCCTCATAATTTCCTCCGATTCCCATAAATTCCTATCGATTCATATAAATTCCTATCAATTTGCATCCAACTCCGTATAATAACTATGCATTATCCACGAACAAAACTTTTCCAGAAACTTCTAGAATTATGCGTTAGTCAAAATTAATAACATAGCCGAAAATACATGAAAAACTGAATGAGGGTTGGTGAGCAAAGCCCTTTAACTTTGTACTACAAATCATGTTCCACAGTCAAATGTGCAGAATCTTCGAATTCTGACGTTTCTGAATTCGGATTTAAAAAAAACTGAAAACATATACAAAAATTCATAATCCATTCAAAATGAGTTAAAATTCGAATTTTCCGACCACTGACAATCATTTCCCTAAATTTTCATCAAAGTCCATTCAGTCTACTCAGAACTTTTAAAACAACCAATTTCAACAACCATCATCCAATTGGACATCATCAGTTCAAAGCCCTTCATACAAAATAAAGTACAACCTTAATTTCTTCGAGCATGAAATTCCCTAGATTCAAGTGAAAACTCCACAAATCAAGCTCAATTCAAAATTCTACCCCAAATAAGTGAAATCCCGCTCATCCTAGAATGATATTCCATTCTGAAAAAACATACTGGGATCTCAATAATTTTTCCAAGTGAAATATAACTCCGAAACGAGTGGGATTTCACTCATTTTGACTCAAATTTGGAATATAAAATAGGATACTCCCTAGATTTCAACTAGAAAAAATTTAGAAAGTACATCCACCAAGAAACCACCTCCAAAAAATTTCCTCCCCTATACCTATATCATTACAACCTCAAAATCCATAAAAACCTCTAACCCCCCAAAACCCACATTTTCTCCCCCAATTCAAATTCCATCCCAAAACCTCCCTTCGCGAAATGCATCGAGTTTTTCAGGCCCTGGCAAAAAACGCCGCGCTCGTGGCAATTAGCATAAAATTGGACGTATCGAGATTTCTCGGTCGGCCTTAAGAGGGTAAGTAATTCTATCTCGGCTTATGCCAACACTGGGCGCGCTCTATGCCGTGTAAATTGTAGGCCGGGAATCGCATAAGTGCGCGCCATATATTTTGCCGGCGCCCATATAAGTTAATTTTCAATCTATATGCGGGTTCCGATGGCGCGGCGACTCATCAACGAAATGAAGAAATTGAGACTCTCGTTAATATTTAATGAACTATTGCTACAATAGCCTAACCCAGTCGAATAGCACCTCGAAACACACGCCACATCCGCGAGTACACCGAACAAATCGCGTTTTTATCGTCGCACTTGTCATAATTTACGGCTGTAGTGTCGTACATGGTTTTTTGAGTTCATCTTTCATCCAAGAATTCAACTGTTTTAGATAAATTCGAAAAAAAGTGGAGGAAATTATTTTACGACATTTTCGGAGTAAACTCAAAATTGTGTACAGGGGATTGAAAAATCGTTTACATTGATTTCCGAGGACTTACTTAAAATGAGTTGATCATTTAGATCGATTTCAGAACTCAACATGTATTCTTTTCATCCTACATTCACTTTGAGACCATTTTTCACATCCTCATCTTTTGACTATCTTCAAACTTCAATGAAAGTAAATTTCACATCGAGTTCGAATTTAAATCTGAAAAGAAAAACGATCGGATTCAACAAATAATATTCGGAATTATACAACGAGTTTCATCGTAATCCAGAAACAACGTGAAAAGCACAAACCAATGTCGATTGTTCATCCCGGTCACCGCGTGACGCAACAGTCATTCCGAGCTGGCATATTGTTCGAGTCCAAATAAATACAAACAAGCGCGCACACGCAGGCACGTAAAGCTAGTCTTCCATGAAGGATTGGATTTCACGTTAATTAGCCAAGCCTCGTTAAAGCGCACGCAAAAGCGCCAGTGTGTTCTGTCTAATGAAGGACCAGGCGTAATGAGAAATGAATATACTCCAATCGCGGAATGATAATGCCTATCAACGTTACCGAGAGTTTCCGAAGATTTTCTACGAGACTCAAGAAAAAATAGTGGTTCTTCAGCATTTTATACGGAGTATTCGGCAATGAAGAGACGTTCTTCATGTATGAAGAAATATTTCTGAAAATGGATCATTCGGCAGTTTCGGGAATGATAGGGAACTTCGACCTGGACGTTAGAAGCCATGAATGTAGACGTTCATGACCAATTCATAACAGATATGGTTGTACCATCCATACTACTTTCCCATAAACCATAAACAAAAACCCTGCCAAAGAACATCCCTGCGCGAACCGAAGGCGCTGGAAAACAAGACACGCACCACGAGTATCCTTGAAGGACGCTGGAAAAAAGTCCCCCCGCTAATTGGCCGCGGGGATCCTGAAAAAAGAAGGGCCAGGACGAAGAAATGGGGCATTCGTCTAGATTTCCCCGTAGGCATGGCGATGGCAATGATATAGCACGGAACGTCGCGAGGACGGAAGAAGAAAGAGCAATGGCGGTATCGAAAGATACGCGGCGGCAGCTGGCCGGTGCTACCCTCCTGGACGTGGACACCATCGTGGTGGACGACTGCCATGTTTTATGTATCTGTATTCGTAGGGGAAAAGAAGCGAAAGAAACGACGATCGTCGCTGGCCGCTTCGGCGGCAGCCGCCCCGATAAAAACTCCTCGCGACACACAGACGTAGAAACCGGGCGCGGTCCGCGTTTCGACGTTTGACAGAACAAAAGGCTATCGGTTCCCGCACTCCCCCCTTCCTCCCTTTCGGGTCGAATTTGCACGGGGGACTGGGGAAAGGGCTCTGTTTTTTTCGAGTTTCGAGAGTCATTCCCATAAGTAACTGCAGGTTACAGAAAAAATACAGATGTGCCTCCCCTATCCTCGCGTACTAAAAAACATCGGCAAACTCTTCAAACCATCTACCAACATTTCGTCTATTCCAACCAAACACCCAATCCTCTCGAACTGAACCCTTTCTCTGCTCCGAAAATATCCAGAAACCCAAACACAATGCCCCAACGAGCTCCCTCCCCCCATTACATAATGAACGACCGCATGCCATGAGCCAAAAAACAAACCGCGCCCGAAACGCGATCTTCCAGGTCCGGACCAATGTCCTTCGCCTCGGCTGATATTCCAATTCCCCACGTAGGCCGTAATCCCCGTGTAATCCCCGGCGAGGATCTCGGGCAATGCGTCGAACGCGACAATTATATGCATCATCTCGCGGGTCGACACTAACTCAGCATCCCTCTCTCTCCGTCGTCGCGTGACTATCTTATCGCGCCATCGGGGCTTGTCGGCTCATGTAGCCGGGAAGGCGAACGCGAAATCGTCCGTGGTGGCGAAAACTCGCTTATTTTATTCAAATTGTGGAATGGTCAATGAGGAAGAAGAAGGGAAAACGGTCACGGCAGGAACGGCCGCGCCCGTGGGGATTTCGTAATGTTACCGAAGAGTTTGGAGGTAGGGCTTCTAGGCAGATGCTGTTGCATATGGAGAAGAGGAAAGCGAAGGGAAGATGGCGACCGCTGAAGCACGCTCGCATTGTCTACCGCGTGGACCCGTTGTAAATAATGTCCCTTCGAGCGTGTCGCAACAAACGGAGGTTGGAGCCTGGTCAAGCTAACAACCTGGTTGGCCGGGGCCGGCTTCGCCGCCGCGGAACCTGTCGACTTTCGCTCGTCCTCCGATTCGCGCACAATAAAACGGGGTCCTGGGTAAAGGGACATCTCGGGGTATTGTCGCTGGTTTATCGGGGGAGAGATGTGTTGAGGGTTTTGGGAGAGAGGAGAGTTTTTGGGGAGGAAGACGTGCCATGGGCTGAGAATTGAATTCCCTGGCGAAAAGACAACGGAAATATGATGATGATGATGATCATTGTACGAACATTCTGGAAGGTCTCAATCATTTATGGATTTTCTTGCAAATCAGTTCAATGACAGGCATCGTATCATCACTGCAGCATGGAATCCGTACTGGTTGAATAATTGAATTAGTACTGATTCAATGATTTTTGCATACAGGGGTGGCTCATTTTTGACATCGTTGTGCTATTGTGTTATCATCAGTTTTGATGACGATGATGCAATTATTGAAGGGTTAGATAATTGTCGAATGATTGTACAATGATTAAGTTTCAGAGAAGTCAGAGATATGAGAGAAATGTTCTAATGTTTGACATCGTTGTACTAATGTGTTATCATCAGTTTCGATGACGATGATTCAATTATTAAATGGTTGGATAATTGTTGAATGATTGTACAATTATTATGTTTCAGAAAAGTCAGAGATGTGAGAGAAACGTTCTGAGGTCATCATTTACGTATGTTTGTGCCATCATTGAAGAAATCTATTGTTGTATCATCATTGTAATATCATGTTATCATTAGTTAGAATTATGATGGTGCAATGATTGACTAATTGTTGAATGATTGTTAGATGATGGAAACAGAGATCTTTTCTTAAATGCAAGCGTGATGACAGTCATTTTACCATCATTGCAGCATCGGTTCGTACTGATCAAATCATTCAATCAACGATTACAGTCATTAATGCAGATTTAAGTAGCTTATCTATGTATCATCGTTTCATAATAAGTTTCGATGTTAATGATACAATGATTGAAAAGTTGAATGATTGCACAATGATGTAGTTTTAGAGACGTCAGAAATATGAGAGAGATATTCAAAGGTCACCATCATTTACGTATGTTTGTGCCATCATTATAGGAGTCTATTGTTGTATCATCATGTAATCATCATTTCGGATAATGACGGTACAATGATCGACTTATCGTTGAATGATTATCAAATGATCAAGATAGAGACCTTTTCCTACAAATTACGCCAACGACAATCATTGTGTTATCATTGCAGCATTAAATTCGTACTGATCGAATTTCAAATTGGAGGTTACAACTATTCATGCATACTGAAGTAGCTCATCTTCGTATCATCATTGTATCAACGTGTTATCATCAGTTTCAATGATAATAATGCAATGATCCAACCTTAAGATGTATGTTAAATGATTTTGAATAATGCAGTTTCAAAAAATCCAGAGATATGAAAGAAATTTTTGTGCTAACATCATGTCACCGTCAGTTTCAATGATGATTATACAATGATTGAATCTTTTCATGATTCCACAATGATACAGTCTCTGCAAAAACAGAGGTATCAGATGAACTTCCCAAGGTCTCGATCATTCTCTCAGTTTGTGTCATCAAGATTCTCCATTTTATCCTTCTAAAGTCCCAATAATAAAGAATTTGACAGTGTTGAAAACATGTCTCCAAGCAAATTTCCGTTGATGCATTTTCCCACTCGTAAATCTCCAGGGATGTACCAGAATCCGCGAGGGTTGCATGTATTACCGAGTACCGTGGGCACACCATCACGAGAGCCTTGCGCGCGAGTCCCCGTGCGAGTTCACGTTTGCGCTCTTTTTTTCCCCGGATTATCCGAGCGGCGCATCGCTTATTCGTGTGTCGACTTTTATCCTTCTTTTCCTTTTTCTCGGGGCGCAAGGAAGATTCTTTGTTTGCGATCACTTCTCCAGGAAGAATGGGAGAGTCGTGGTGGAAGATCACGGACGCGAGCGAGGCGATACGGAACCACGTTTCGACCACACACACGCGGGCGCGTGTGCACGTACACGCTCACACGCGCGCCCCGCATATGCAAAAGTTCGCTGCGGAATTCGCCCGGTAATTAGATAACCCCCGATTCCCCTCCCGAATTCCCGGATTCGATGTAACGATATTGGATAGGTAATGAATCCCGGGCTTCGATTAGGGAACATCGAGTCAAGAATTTCGTTAATGTCGGGGAAATTTTGTAGATTCGACACTGATTATTTTTGCGGTTAAGTGGGTTCGATGTTTTTAGAGGTGGGGGAGGGGGGGGGGGTGATTTTTTTGGATTTAGGAATTTGAGGAGTTGAAAACAAATTTCAGAACTTCTATCGATTTATTCGAGAATTTTGCTTGTTATTTCGGAAAATCAGTCAGATATTCATGAATACTCGTGTTCATCCGTCGCAAAATACCGCGATATAAATCAATTACGTAAAAAATTCAAACGGGGAGAAAAAGCTTGTATGTTATACAATTCAACGACTGTTAATTTCATATACCACCGTAACGAGACTTTTTATAAATCCCTCCCCACTGCGTCAGTAAATGAAACACGCAATCCATTCGATAGCCTGACACATTTTTCGTTTTTTACGAGACGTTCGCGAGTTTAGACGCATAACGATCATGTTAAAGGTTGGCACAACTCCAATAAACGACATTGCTCTGCACTAGGAGCTTTGTGAAAAAGAAATATTTCCTACTGAAACGTTTTTCGTACTTCAAACGAATGCAGTAATTCATGACGTCGTAAATAATGGAATAAAGTGCATTTAATTCACGTTGGGGTACTTCATTCTGTTCTGAAAGATTTTATTCGGTCTCGTGATTTTGATAATTGGAAATTTCAGATGATTTGAACACCTTTAAATTTCATATGGAAATTTTTCTAACTTTGTGATAATGGAAAAAAACATCGTAAATATCCGATATAGATATATACAAGGAAAATTTTCCGATGATTTGGACCCTCCAAATTTCATATTGAAATTTTGTTGATTACGTAAAACTGCGAAAATCATCGATTTTCTGCCCAAATATCGTTAATATCCGTTTTCGATGATTTGAACTCTTCAAATTTCATTGAAAAATTTTTTAATCACGTAAAACTGTGAAAATCATGAATTTTCTGCAGAAACATCGTTAATATCCGATATAGATACAAGGGAAATGTTTCGGTGATTTGAACCCTCCAAATTTCATATTGCAATTTTGTTAATTACGTTAAACTGCGAAAATCATCGATTTTCTGCAAAAATATCGTGAATATCCGTTTCAAATAGAATGGACATTTTTCGATGATTTGGACCTTCCAAATTTCATTTAAACATTTTTTGTAATTACGTAAAACTGTCAAAATCATTAATTTTCTGCAGAAGCATCGTAAATATCCGATATAGATACAAGGGAAATGTTTCGATGATTTGGACCCTCCAAATTTCATTCCAAAATTTTTTTGATTCCGTAAAATTGTGAAAATCATCGATTTGTTGCAAAAAACATCGTCAATATCGGATGCAGATACAAGAAAAAGTTTTTGATGATTTAGACCCTCCAAATGTCATATTAAAAGTTTGTTCTCGCGTAAAAATGCAAAAATCATCGATTTTTTGCAAAAAAATCGTGAATATCCTTTATAAATGAAAGGGAAATGTTGTGATGAAATAAACCCTTCAAATTTCATACCAAAATTTTTTTGATTCCATAAAATTGTGAAAATCATCTATTTGTTGTAAATAACATCCTAAATATCCGATATAGATACAAGAATAAACTTTCGATCATTTGTACCTTCCAAATGTCATATAAAAATTTTGTCAATCACGTAAAACTGCAAAAATCATCGATTTTCTGCAGAAACATCGCAAATATCCGTTATAAATAAAAGGAAAATTGTTCAATGATTTGGGCTCTCCAATTGAAAAGTTTTTTCAATCATGTAAAACTGTAAAAATCATTAATTTTATGCAGAAACATCATAAACATCCGATATAGTAGATACAAGGGAAATTTTTCGATGATTGGAACCCTCAAAATTTCATATCAAAATTTTTTCAATTTCCCAAAACTGGAGAAGTCATCTCTGCAAAAACATCGTGAAAATCCAATATAGATCCGAGGTAAATTGTCCGACGATTCATACCCTCCAAATTGTATATCAAAATATTTCCAATTCCATAAAACTAATGGAAATCATCGATTTTCTGCAAAAACGTCATAAAAATCCGATATAGATACGAGGGTGCTTCGCTTGTGACTCGAAAAACGCCCCAATTAATATTACAAATTACAGTTAGCGTCTCGTTGTTTTTCCAGCCTCGGGAGGCAGTAAATTATCGATTCCGATGATCGCGAGCTGTTCCGAGGCCCGGAATTGTCATACTGGACCTTTTTCAACGTCTTTTAAAGGGTAGAACGAATCCTCCGAGACCAACGGCGAGGGCGATCGCCTCGAGCGGCTTTCGAAGATGCAATAAAAAAGATACAGTTAACAATCCTGTCTTCGGAGTACGCTCGGGGCATTCGGAAAGACAAAGACGTATCGAAGTGCATTAAGTCCGGCTTAAATTACGAACAATCCTGTATTCCACGTGGCTCTCGCGTTTCTGGATTGCCAAGTGCTCTCTTTTCTTCGTTGTTTGGGGTTACACGGGAGACAGATCGATCTACTGAAGCGGAGGAATGGAAACTTCACTTTTTTACAGGGATTTATTTGCTAATTTAAATGCACTATCAGATAGACACTGTTTCAGTGGAAGAGAAAATTTTACATCTAGAATTTTTTGAATCTCTGATTTTGAAAAATGTTCAATGTGTCTATTTTGCGAAATATAAAAAAAAATTATCAACAATAGAAATCATACATCACGTGATTCTCAATTTTATGTTCAAAATATTTCGATTTATCGAATTCTTCAAAATTATGATTTGGTACACAACATTTTATATTATTAAACATTCTGTACAGAATCATACTAAATTCTTCGCCATTTTTTTTTCTCCTACCTGCTGAAAATGATGTATTTTTTGTACGTTATTTTTATTTCAGTCCAGGGTGAAGAAAACGAGGGCAGGGGGAGGGGAGGGGTTGAAAAAATGGAAGGAGCATTTTTCCGAGCGACGTATAGGGCCCGAAGGGCAAATGAAGCTCGCCGGGGCCGGGGAGATAAATCACGGCGCCGTAAATAACCGATATTTCTTTCGGGATGTTTACCGAGCGCGCTTTAAACGCCTTGTTAAAACAAACCTACGCTCGCGCGGGGCCTCACCTAGTCGCCCTTCGACGCCTCGTTCGTGGCGGGTGCCTCGGGGCCCTTTCTGCCCTGCCATTACGAGGGCGTCATTTTAGTCGCGCCGAGCGGGTTTAATAAGGCTCCGCGGGGCCTCGATTTCGTGGACTCATTTCTCAAGGAGAGAAATAAATTGATGAACATTGTGTTAATATTCGAATAGACATTTCATCCTCATTTTTCGTAAGTTTGAGTCTCGTTGCCCACGCAGTACGTTTTTTAAATTAATTTATTATCAAATCATTTTCCATTAGTCATCAACTCGAAGTAATTTTTTTTTTTTTTTTTTTTTTCATAATACGTGATGAATTCTAGAGTTTGAAATTATCGTTTTGAAAATCAGAAAGTGGGAACGATTACAGAATCACGTATCCATGTTTCTTTTAAGCACTAAAATTTTTATAATTCAAATAACTGCCAAATTCTAGAAACTCTACAGTTTGAAAAATTGGGAATTACAAAACATTTGAACTTTGCGAGTTTCTAAATTTTATGAAGTTTGCAAAACTAGAATATTTTACGAATCTCCACGATTCTCGCCAAAACATACGAATTCTTCGGAATTTTTGAAAATGTGAAAATATAAAAATTTCGAAATTTTTTGAATGACTGAAATTTCCGAAGTTTCCGAATTTTGGAAAATTCCAAACATTTCAGAACTTCGTGACTCTACGAAAATTCATAATTCCAAATATTCAAAAATTTCGAAACCTTCAGGTCATATAATTTTCCGAACTTGAAAATTCTAAGATATTTGCAATTTCTGAAACTTGAAAATTTGACGAAGTTTTCAAAATTTTAAAAAACTCCTGAAATTTCGGAGATGAAAAATCTTTGGAAGCTCCAAATTTCTCCAGAACTTCATTAATTCTCGAAATTCTTAGGAACTTGAAATTTTTGGAAAGCTTCACAATTCTCGCCGAAACATCAGAATTTTTCGGACTTTTTGGAAATGTGGAAATTCAATATTTTGGAAACTCGTAAAATGACTCGAATTTCTAAAGTTACGAAATTTTAGAAAATTCCAAAAATTTCAAAACTTCGTGACTCTACAAAAATTCACAACTACGAAAATTCTGAAATCATAAAACCTTCAGTTCATACAATTTTCCAGAACTCGAAATTCTAATACACTCAAAATTTCTGTAAATCGAAAAATGGTCAAAGCTTTCAAAATTTGTAAAAACATCCAAAATTTCGGAGAATTAAAATCTTCGAAAGTTCCAAAATTCTCCAAAACTTTATTATTTCTCATAATTCTTAGAAAATTAGAAATTTGAAAAAGCTTCACAATTCACGCCCAACCGTCAAAATTTTTTGACATTCTTGAAAATTTGGAAGTACCAAATTTTTAAAACTCGTTGAACGACTCAAATTTCTAAAGTTACAAAATTTCAGAAAATTCTAAAATTTTCGAAACTTCGTGACTCTACAAAAATGTGTAATAACGAAAATTCCAAAATTATAAAACCTTAAGTTCAATACAATTTTCCAGAACTCGAAAATTCTAACACATTTAAAATTTCTGTAACTTGAAAATTTGTCGAAACTTTCAAAATTTGTGAAAACTTCCAAATTTTCCAAAATTTCGGAGAATTAAAATCTTCAAAAGCTCCAAAATTTCATAAATTCTCGAAATTCTTAGAAACTTGAAAACCTGAAAAAGCTTCAGAATTCTCGCCAAACCGTAAAAATTTTTCGAAATTCTTGAAAATGTGAAAATACAAAATACTTGAAACTCGTTAAACGACTCAAATTTCTGAAGTTACAAATTTCAGAAAATTCCGAAAATTTCAAAACTTCGTGACTACAAAAATTCACAACTACAAAAATTCTGACATCATAAAACCTTCACGACATACAATTATTCAGGACTCCAAAATCCTAACACATTCAAAATTTCTGTAACTCGAAAATTTGTCAAAGCTTTTAAAATTTGTAAAAACATCCAAAATTTTTGAGAATTAA
>JAPYZK010001829.1:0-31717 GCA_030522785.1 Platygaster equestris | reverse complement strand
ACCATGGAAAACCAAGCGACGGTATAGCTCGGATGCAACTTCGAATTGTCTTTTGGCAATCAACGAATTTTTTCAGAGCAGAAAAGCTACTGAAAAAAAATCTGACCCCGCCAGGATTCGAACCCGCATCCTCGAGCCTGACAGCTTGATGGCTTGACCACCGAGCTACCGCGGCTCTAATAATTGGGAGAGGATTTTTTTTCTAAGAAAATTTGCTATTGTTTTTCAGTGGCGGATCCCCGGTGGGGGGGATTTCGCCCTCCTCCCCAAGAACCCCAGAAACCCCTAAGTTTCGTCAGCTTAGGTTAGGTAATGTTACCTTAACCTTATCCCATTTTGGACATTCAAAACTTGATGAATGGCAGTTCAATAAGGGTCATTTTCGTATTTGAATACGTCAAAAATTGACACTTATTAAAATGGTGCTCATCGCGTTTTGAATTTCATGCTTCAAATGCATTAGTTTCTGTTTATTGGAATTTTTGGGGTTTTTTTGACACCATTTTTGGAATTTGTATTGAATTTTTGACATGGGCTCGAAAATATATTTATATATATTTTTATTGTTTTGGTTTCGAAGTACATTTAGTTTCGAAGTTTTTTGGTTGGATTTGAAAATTGGAATGATTTTGAAATCGAAATAATTGGGGGAGGATTTTTTGCCTCAGCGTTATCAATTCAAGAAAATTTGCATTAGTTTGTTTTATGAATTACGTAGATCACGCACGCAAAATGCTGGAATTTTTTGGATTTTTTTACGCATTTTGTTTGGATTTTTATCCCAAAATACTAAATACTGGAATTTCAGAGTTTTTTAATGACATTTTTGGAATTTTTTTTTAAATTTATGTATTATAATGTATATTATAATTTAAATTATTTCAGTTTTGAATTTTCACGTATTTGAACTTTCGAAGTTTTTGCTTGAATTTGAAAATTGAAATAATTTTGAAATCGAAATAATTGGGAGAGGATTTTTTTCCTTAAAGTCATGAATTCAAGAAAATTTGCAATAATTTATTAAACCGCGGAGTGACAATGGCGGTTAATAGTTACTTAACAAGTTTTTAGGGGAGTATCAAATTTTGTTGTTGTGTTTTTTATGGATTGATTATGAAAAGTAATAATTGATTATAATTAATAATTATTAATTTGGGGTTCTTGCAATTTTTTGAGATTTAGAGTTTACGAACAGAAACGCAGTTTCGGTCTTTTTTTCGATGTTTTGACTGAATCTGGATTAAAAATTTTTTTTTTATTAAAAATTGTCAGAAAGATTGAAAAGTTATGAAAATCTCGAAATTTATGAGTTTTTCAACATTTTTGATAACTTTTTCAATTTTCTGCGAAGCATTTGACATTTTGTAAAATTTAAATTAAAATATTTATCAAAAAAGATATTTAAATTCCAATTTTTCGGCATTTTTCTAAATAGTTCATTAATTTTCAGAATTTCTGAAAATTCTTATAAAAGTCGGAAAATGCGAGGAAAAAATATCAAAAATTGTAAAAAACTACGGTTTTCTCAAAGAGTGATGCATCAGAATATTTTTCTGATTTTCGAAGTTGCATAAAATTTCGAAAAACTTACGAAAACTTTCAACAATTTTCAAAAATTGTGCTTTACTTAATTTTTCAAACAGCAATTTATGAAATTTGAACCGGAATTTTCAGTGAAAATACCGCAAATTTGCACTCATAACTTTTTGGAAAGTTCGATTTCGTGCATGTATTCGAACTTTCAGTAGATGTTCAAGAACATAAAACACTGTTTAATTTCTGTTGAGGTTTCTCTAATAATCCTCGAAGTCGAAGAGAACCCGAGATTAGAGAAAACAAAAGGACGTTTTTAGTGTGTGAAAGTCAGGGAAAATAAGAGTATTTTTCTTCAGTATTCTAAGACCTACTGCACTCGTAAATTTAATGTTGCATCGAATTTTGGAAAATTCGCCAGCTAAAAATTTGTACTGAAACGAAATTTGTCTGATATGTACGAAATTTGCAAATCCGAATTTTTTCATTGATTCTAAAATAAAAAAAACGAACAAATAAAAAAGCATGATACAAATACATACTTATTGTGAAGGCGGAAGAAAAACATTGGGTAGTTTTACGATATAATTCTGAATTTCGAAAATATTGAAATGTGCGAAATCGAAAACCACGATAATAGAAAATGAAAATTTCGATCTTGAGACACAGAAATTTTAATGTAGTAATTTTCTGAATGTACAAAATTTTTAATATTTACAAAGATCTTAAAAATTTTCGACATTTTTGAAATATAATTCCCACAATTTTTAAACTCTTGAACAATTTTCGAATATTTTTTATTTTGCAGATTTTTCAAGTTCCGCAAATTTTTTGAATGTTCTAAAAAATTCTAAAGACTCGAATTTATTATTTGAATGTTCTGAAAAATTCGAAATACTTGAATTTTTCATTTTTTTTAATCTCGTATTTTTATTTTCAATTCTCATATTTGAATGACCTTTTTTTTTAATTTTTTGAGGTTATTTTTATTTTATTTCCTTACATAAATTTTCCACGATTTCCATCATTCAAATTGAAAATGTTTGAAATTTTACAACATTTTGAAATTTCACGTGATTTTCAATTCCAAATAATTTTTTGCTTCTATTCTTGATTTTTCGAGTTTCAAGCGTTTATGAAAAAACGCCTGAAATTCGAAATTGGGTTATATTATTGATCTTAAATTATGTTCAAATTGTATAAAATTATTAAAATCGTCTCGAAAAAAAATTCCCAAACTTTCCAAAACTTCAAAATGAGTCCGAATCCATAAAAATGACTTCAAATCATCATAACATCATCATAATTCCGAACACCAGCAAACAAAAATAAAAAGTCTCAAAATAAAAGGTGACAAGTCTCTAAGAACCAAATAACCCCTCTGAAAAACCCTCTAAAAGCCCATCAAAGTACAAAATCCATGGTCTATTTTATTATACTTTCTCTCTCTCTCTCTCTTTCTCGCCCCCAACGCTGCTCTCGTGAGAGAGAAAAGGACAGCTGCGTAACTTCCCATCTCTAACAAAACCAATAAACCCGATCAAAATAATAATGGGTCCAACTTGGTCCAACTTTCGCAAATTGTAAGAAATTATTAAAATCGTTTCAAAACAAAATTCC
This sequence comes from Platygaster equestris, assembly GCA_030522785.1. Classification (NCBI taxonomy): domain Eukaryota; kingdom Metazoa; phylum Arthropoda; class Insecta; order Hymenoptera; family Platygastridae; genus Platygaster; species Platygaster equestris. Next base: position 28,564 of record JAPYZK010001829.1, on the reverse strand, counting down.
CATACTTTCCAAAACCTCAAAATGAGTCCGAATCCCTCAAAATGACTCTAAATCATCATAATATCATCATAACTCAAAACACCAGCAAACAAAAATAAATCCTCACAAAATGAAAGGTGACAAGTCTCTAACAACCGAATAATCCCTTTAAAAAACCTTCTAAAAGCCCATCAAAATACAAAACCAATGGTCTATTCTATCACTCTCTCTCTCTGTCACCCCAAACGCTGCTCTCGTGTAACTTCCCATCTCTAACAAAACCAATAAACCCGATAAAAATAATGGGTGTCGAAAGTCCTTTGAAAAAAAAAAAATGTTTCCCTACAATCTCCGAATCTTTTGAAAAATTCCGCTCTCCCCAAAACTCGTTATACCCCTGATAATGTCCAAACAGAAAAAGTAAATGCAGGTGAAAGAGCTGGGGAAATGGATTCGGGGCGAAAAACAAACGGTGAATTCCGGCAGGCGCCAGACGACATTTCGGGAGGGTCTTTAGAGTAGTTTGGTAGTTTACTTACCACTTTAATCGAGCCGGGGGATTGCCACCTTTGGCCGTGCAGGAAATCGCCGCTTCCTGGCCTTCGCCCAGCGTCAGGCTCGCGCCCAACGGGGCCCCACCCGGCCCCTCCAGGCTCGGCTTTCGGGGTTTAACTGCAGACAAAAAGTCTCTGAGTCATTTAATGGGTCCACGAAAAAAAAGAATACACACACTGACACACGACCCGATATAGTATATTGGCAATTACGCGCGAGCTTTCGGGAGATAAGGCGTTTTAAAGTGCTATCAGGGTAAAAATCGCCTCAGATTACATTACGCTTTCGGTTTTCGGCATTTTTTTGGAAGGTTTGGAATTTGTGAGGGTGATCAACATTTTTGGAGGAGAGGTTGACGGGTTTTTTTTATTACTTGATATGTGGTGGTTTTTGGAATTTTGCAACAGTAAGTTTGAATCATCAGATTTTTCGACAATATTAGAAAATCTCAAAAATTGTCACAGAATTGACTCAAAAATAAATAACAAATGTTTTCGAAAAAAGTATCAAATTTCCAAAAACCTTGAAAAAACATGGTAAACCCTGTTGATTTTTAACACTTATCAAATTTTCAAAATTTTTCATCAATTTTCCAAAGAAACATAAAAATTCCGAAAATTCTTCTGCAATATTAAAAATTGCTGTGATTATTGCAGAATTGATTTCAAACGAACGAGTTTTCGAAAAAAAGAATAAAATTTCAGAAAAATTCGACAAAATATGGCAAATCCTATTGTTTTTATAACGCCCTTATTAAATTTTCTGAAATTTTCGACAGTTTATTTTGAACCAATATTCCTAAAATAAATGAGTTAAATAATCTCAGAGATCGATTTGTCGACAATATCAGAAAATCTCAGAAAATGTTTGCAGAATTGACACCTTTTTCATCCCTCCGGAACTTCGTAATTTTTTTCAATTAAAAAAATTTTTTCTTATTTAAAAAAAATACCCCGCGTTCACAAAAACCTTTGAAAACCTCTTTTTTCCAATTTTTTCCTCATTCCTCAAAAAAACATCCCGTTTCTCCATTAAACTGGAAAACCCTTTGAAAAACTCAACAAGCAGAACATATCGTACGTATATAAAAATGCACACAGTACAAAAGAATAGCAAAAAACCGCGATTTTTCTCCTTTCCCTGCACCGGATAATAATTACAACGCGGTGTGAAAATCCGCGGAAAAATGTTCCCATGAGTGGTTCGCTGATTCCGCTTTCAATTACCATTTGAAAATGAATGCTAATACGCGTCGACACTTTTTCAAGTGCAACGGCACGGGGGTTCCCCTTTTTTTGCTCTCCCCTTTTCGTTTCCGCGCACATGCACGCTTTATCTCGACCATATCTCTTCATTTTTCGTCGTGTATTAACGGCGAACGGAAAAACCGGGATTTCGCGTGGTTTTACATATGGGTGCGTAACGACGCTTTTTACGAGAACACTGAGAATGGGGCATTTTTCTTGTCACAGTTCGTGACCGCATTCAGCGTGAGCCAAATGTGCATCATCGTGGCAGAGAGAAAATTGCACCCGTTCCTGGGACGTTTTGAACGCGTTTTTGAAAGTTTCGTGAAAGTTTGCGATTAGGGCGTTTTTGTGTACGTTATAACGAGTTGGTTTTCCGTGGGAATGGAATAGCCAGGGCGTCTAACGGTAAGGGGGAACTGGGAATTGGAAAATTAATAGATGCGTGGCCAGGAAAATTGACCCTACTTGAAATAGGTGATGATTTCGGAAACTTAATGGGTGTTAATAGAGTTCACAGGGTTTTTCGTATTTTTTAGGATTTTTTGGGGATTTAGTATCTTTTTGGAAAAAACGAGAGGTTTTTTAAAATTATTTAATCGATTTCTGCGATTTTATAATATTTTTTGAGAGTTTTTGAGATTGTTTGATCCATTGGTAAATTGATCCAAAATTGTTGGCAATTTCGAAAATTTAATCACTGTTGGAAAATAAAAGGGTTTGTTGTATTTTTTTCGATTTTTTCGAAAATTCAATACTTTTTTGGAATAAAATCATTTTTTTTTTTTATTGATTCTACAATAGTTTCTGATATTTTTAACAGTAGCTGTCGAATAATTTCTTACATTTTTCGGTTTATGAGGGAAATTGATTTAAAATTTATTGATTTATTTATTTATTGATGAAATTTCAACAATACTGATTTTCACAAGTGTCAAAGTTTTTTCTAGAAACTTGATAATTTCTAACATTTTCAACATTTCAAGATTTTCAATAATTTTGAGAATTTTTAAAGATTTGAGGATTTTGAGAGTTTTATAAGTTTTTGGGAAATTGAACATTTTCAGAATTTACAAAATTTCCATAATTTCTAAGGTTTAAAAATTCGGAAAATTCACAATATTTCCATTATTTTTGGGATTACGAAAATTTTACGAATTTTAAACATTTCGAGAAACCTCATAGTTTGGAATATCCTTCACATTTCAAGATTTTTAACAATTTTGAGAATTTTCAAAGTTTGAAGTATTTTGACGATTTTGGAAGGTATTGGAGTTTTGAAAATTTCAAGAATATAAAAATTTTCGTAAACTGCAGAGATTTGTAAAAGTTACAAAAATTCAAAAATTTTACAATATTTTTATAATTCTCGAAATTACGAAAATTTTACAAATTCTTCACATTTCGAGAAATTTGATAATTAATTGCAACATTTCAAGATTCTCAACAATTTAAAGAATTTCGAAAGTTTTAATATTTCGACGATATTTAAAATTTGAAAAATTCGAGAAATTTCAGAGATATAAAAAAGTTTGGAAAATTTTAAGAATTAGGGCAGTTTTCATAATTTTTGTAATTCTAAAAATTTTACGAATTTCTAAAATTTCTATAAACTTTTGTTCAGTTGGAACATTTTCAACATATTTCAAGATTTTCAACTATTTTAACGAATTTTAAAATTTAGAGGATTTGAAAAATTTTAAACTTGTACAAATTTTCAAAATTTTCTGTATTTCGAATATTTCGAAAATTTGAGAGATTTGTAGAAGTTCAGGAAATTCTAAAAATTCACAGTACTTCCATAATTGATGCAATTTCGAAAATTCAACGAATTTCTGAAACTCTGAGAAACTTGATAACTTCGAACATTTAAAGACTTTCAACAATTTCATGAATTTTCAAAGTTTGGGTATTTTGAGAATTTCAAAGGTCTGCAGAATTCTGACAACTTTAAGAATTTCAAAAATCTCGGCAATTTCAGAGATTCCAAAAAGTTTTGAAAATTCTGGGAATTTAGAAATTTTGAATAATTCTCCAATAAAACTTTACTGTTTAAACTTGCAGAATTAATTTCGAGGGACAATCACCCGAGCCCCCCTCCCCCCCCCCTTGAACAAAATTTCTGGCTACGTCCTGGTTTCCAAATAAGGTTTCCTCGAAATCGCTATTTGATTTTGAGTGAAGCATAACGTAAGCCATTTGGTGGCGTCCGAGGCAAAATACACACTGTTTATAGCCACGCGTGCGCTCAGTGTTGCCAACTACGGATTTTTAAAATACGAAATATTTTTCCCGCGACGAACTTACGAATTTGATGAGAAAAACGAATTAGTTGATATAAGATAGTCCCGCGGGTGACAGATATAGTAATAGTATAGTATGTGCGACTACTGAGAGAAGAAGATTCCATGAGGGGGAAATTGCTACACGAGCGTAGCGAGTGCAGTAACATGTGAGTGGAATATTCTCCGTCGACCAATAGTCACACACAATATTTTATTCAACAACCGCGAGAAATATGTGATTTCATGGCCCTGCTGAGAGGGGGGGGGGGGAATAATGCGTTACCTGATTGACTGACGCAACAATCGTCCTTAAGCTTTGCTACGTACTTTAGGGAGTTAAAAACTAATTATCCCTTTTGTTGCTTCGATTTTCATCGGGATTGATTATGACTGTATTCCACACTTTTGTAAACAACAACAAAAACACTGCAGCAATACACAGTTTTGTAATTTTGAGGTTATGGTTGGGGAGTTCGACGTTTCGATATATGTCAAGTCGCTCGTCCGCCATCTTGTTTTCCATCATCCGTGCGTAAACGGTCGCTAAACTGAGCGTGAGTGAGCTATAGACCGTTAAGATGAGCGTGGGCGAACAGCTTATTCGCCCACTAGTGGGCGAACGAGTTCATCACTCGCATGCCGTACGTCAACAATCAGGTAATCCATCATTTCGTCCACTCTCAACAGGGCCACGAAATTACATATATCTCGCGGGCGTTGAATAATAGTACATTGTTATGCAAGCTGGCATTGGTGATTTTGACGAAATGAATGGTTGTGGCACGAGCCGAAGGCGAGTGCCGCAATAATTTCGTCAAAATCGACAATTGCCAGTGTGCGTAACACAGTAATTTTCTTCACGCTAGCCGAAAAAACCATTTGAAGTACCAATTTTGAGGTTAGAGTGAAGAAAAATACTTTATTTAACAACCGCGAGGAATATGTGATTTCGGGATCCACTGAGAGGGGACGAAATGATGGATTACCTGATTGATTGACGCAACAATCGCCTTGAGAGCTTTACTGCGTACTTTGGGGAGTTAAAAACTAATCACCGCCTCCATAACTTTGATTTTCATTGTGATTAAATATGACTGAATTTGACCCTTTTGTGAACAACAACAAAAACATTACATAAGTACACAGTTTTGTAATTTCTAGGTTAGGGTTTGGGAGTTTGACGTTCCCACGCATGTCGAGTCGCTCGTCCACCATCTTGTTTCCATTATCGCTGGAAATAAGATGGCGTTCTTGTTCAAAATATGACTCTGTTGTCTTCACAAATCGCTATGTTGCTGTTAAAAAATAATATAAAAATGAAAAGTGAACAATTTGAGGACAACATGAAAGTGATTTATAAGTCTCAATATCCCCGATATTTGCGTAAACATTTCATTCACAAACCTGTTGGAAAAGTAAATCAACTCGTGGGAGAAGTACTCACTTCTCCCACGGGTTGGTGTATTTCTCCCACGCTGTACCACGTATAAAAAATTTCATAATTTTTGGAAGTTACGGACTATTCGAAATTTTCAAAATGTTGTCAAAAGTTGTAATTTTAAAGTTTCTCATGTTCTAAATTCACATATTATACTTTTACAAAAAATTGGGAGTTTAAAATATCGTATCTTTGAGATTTCAAAGCACACATTTTCCATTTTCAAATTTCTACTCATTTCACTCAGAAAAACGATCAATCTTTTTCAAATTTCAAGCGGGGTTTCAACTCTTTTTAACCCCCTTCTGCGTTCGCCCCTGTCCCATTTTCCCCCATTCACCTCGTACCCAAATAAAGATCAGCAAAACAAATTGCGCGATTTCTGCTGATCTCAATCTTTCCCATTTCTCTGATTACTTCATCAACACTCCTTTTTAACGAGGGTGAGTCGCGGGTACCCGCACGTATTTCGCAGTTGAAAACGTTCCATTGTGCGTTCGCAACAAAGGAATTGCAACAGCACGTCGAAAGAGACCAGAAACGCGAGACCCGGGGGTATCAGCTTTCCGAAATCGCCTCACCCCGCGAGGCTCCGTTCGATGAATCCGAAATGAACTTGCAAAACGTGTTTTCGGTTAATGAATACGCGATTATCGCTTAGAATGCCGCGATCGAGACTGTACCGAACCCCGCGCGGTGAAAGATGCGAAACGATAGGGGGAGATAATTAGATCCTAATGGTTTATTCGATTGTGAGAGCCATTAAAGTCCTATTCAAAATCTCCTGGGGTTTGAGAGGGAGGGGGGGGGGGGGGTCGGAAGAATGGAAATTGATTTTTTATTATGATCCCTTTTCCTCGTCTTGATTGCGTATTCTTTATGGGCAGTGGCGTACACTGTGAAAAAATGTCTGAATTTTTACGAAAAATTGTGAATTTCCAAATTTTAACGATTCTAAATTTTAATTGATGATTTTTGGGTATTGGAAATAAATTTTGAATCCTCGAATTTTCGAGGGTGTTAATTTAAGAGTGATTTGATTTTTGTAGAGTTGAGTTTTACTTGTGAGTTGGTCCAAGTTTGAGTGAATTCGGACTCAGAGAATGGAAAATTTTTGAATTAGGTAGGGAATTTGCAAAATCGAAATATTTATATGTTGAGTTTGTGAAACTTTCAAGATTCGCGAATTTTTAAAGTTCGGAAATTTTGAAGAATTATTAAGTTTTACGTATTTGGAAGTTTTGGAAGTTTTGAGTTTTGGAATTTTTTTGTTTTGAGAATTTCAGAGAGTTTCGAAGTTTGAAAATTGGTAAGTTTGTGAAGTTTTGAAGTTTTTGAGCTTGTAGGTTACGAAATTTTTGAAATTCTTGAATCGTGAAGCTTTTACGAATTTGCATGAGTGTTGAAGTTTTTAGGTTTTGGGATTTCGAAGTTTTCGATGATTTTGCCGAACTCCGAAGTTTTGAACAAGTTTCAAGCTGAAAATTCAATTTCGGGTTTTTTAAAGTTTTAGAAATTCCGAAAGTTCTAAAGTTTCGAAGAATTTGGAAGATTTGAACATATACAGGGTGTCCAAAAATAACAATGGAAAACCATAGGTTTTTTCCAAATATCCCAAAATTTCCAAAATTGACGAAGTTATTAACAAGTTGAATATTTAAAATTTTCAGAATTTACTTCCGTCTTCCGAATTCTGTTCAGTATTACAAATTTTACCAATATTTTGTTTGAAACACTTTTATTTGTTCGTTATATTCGAAAGATTTACGAATTTCGCGAATATTTCCAAACATTTCGAATTTTTTTTAATTTTTTAGAAGATACCCAACAAAATTGTAAATTTTTCGAATTTAACGAAAACTTTTAAATTGTCTAAATACTTTCGAAAATTTCGAATTTGTTCAAAAAGTTTTCTTTTTTTCTCAAATTCGGAAACGAAAAATTCCGAATGATCGTAAAAATTCAAAAATCTTCCAATTCTCCAAACATAGAAAACTTATTGTCTCTTTTGTAAAAAAAAAATTCGATGTTTTCCAAATTTTTCAAGTACACACGCAAATTTTAGGATATTAAGAAAATTTAAAAAAGTTAGCCTGAAGTCAAAAATTTCCACAATTTCGAAAAATATGCAATATTTCACATAATCCAATCAACTAATGTAAATTTCGAAAATGTTCAACGTTTAATCTACGTCAATTTTGTGAATTTCGGAAAATGGAATTTCAAGTAACCAAAAATCGCGAATGTTTGCGAAAATGTTTAAATCTCCCAATTCTCCAAACATCGCAAACTAATTGTCTCGCTTGTCAAAAAAATTCAACATTTTCCACATTAAAAAAATTTTTTTAATTTTAAAAAGCCAGAATCTTTCAAGTATGCAAATTTTAGGATATTATGAAAACTCCGAAAAATTTTCCTACGTCGAAAAATTTCCACAATTTTTAAAAATACCTCATTTTTCACATAATCCAATCTACAGATGTAAATTTCGAAAATCTCCAACGTTTAATGTACGTCAATTTTATTTTTCAAATTTCGGAAAATGACGGCTAAGAAAAAATTATCTTCCTTCGAATATCATTGTTTTACGTTATTACCTTGACTTTGAGACACCCTGTACATTATGCCCCTAACCCTTTCTTAATTATTCTGCGCCGTTGCAGAAGTACGAAAATTGATTTTTAATCAGGACCCACCCTCCCCCTGCGTCACAGATCCGAAAAAGGCCCGTAATTATGATGATTAAAGATGCCCACGGTGATATTATTAATTATTTATTCGCAGAAGAGCGACACCCGGGGGATCTTTTATCGTAAATCAATGAATGTAAAAGCACTCTCGCTCTCCGGGACCCGATTCATCTTGCCCGTTTGGAGAAATGATGATCATCGGCCTTTTTTTACGCCCGAATGATTCATCTCGCGTGTATGACTTTTTTTTCATATGTTCCTACGATCGTAAATTTCCAGAGTCCATTCAAATCGAGGGAAAAAAGGGGGAAGGGGGCTGATGGATTTTGATACGTTCCAATGTGGGGGGGGGGGGGGGGGGGGGGGGGGGTGGGGGGGGGGGGGGGGGGGGGGGGGGGGGGGGCGTGATTTTTTAGGAGTGATATTTCGACAGGTGAAATCGTGTTTTTTAGCGAGGGGAAATTTCGTGATGGAAATAGTGCATATTTTGTGCGAGGAGTTTGCAAGTAACGTGGGAATGAATGATGGTTTGTTTTTGTTTACGGTGGGAAAAGTTTGGGTTTTGTGTTGACGATGTGTTGGAGCTTTTTTTTAATGTGAGTTTTTTTTATTTCATTTTTTGTTATGAATTTGGGAAATTTGTGGAAGTTTTCTATTATTTATTCATTTGATTTATGGGATTTTTGTTTATTTATTTTATTTATTTATTCATTCATTGAATGGAAATATATTTATATAATATTATTTATTAATTTATTAATTAATGGAATAGTTTTGGGATTGAAGTTTACACATAGAAAATTTTATTAAGTATTGATGATTTTTTGTTATTATTTTTTTGAGGGTTGATTTTTATGCGAAATTGGGATTTTTTCGATTTTCCGAAAATACTCGATTTCGAAAAATAGGCATCCCAAATTTTTGGTAATTCCAAGGTATTAATGACTTGACAAAATGAATAAATCTCAGCTTTTTGGATTTTTAGAAATTTTTTTGGAATAATTTAAGGGTGTTTGATCATTTGCACAAGAATTTGTTGAGTTTTTGAAAAAATTCAAAAAGTTACGTAATTATTCGAATGTTCCTTAAATTTGGAAAAATTTCTAAAAGTTTATGAATACTTTCTTGAATTTCCGAAAATCAATTGATTTATGCAACTGAAAATTTCGCAAATTTTGGAATCTGGGAATGAAAACTGAGAAAATTGCAATGCACAGAATATAATAATAATGATAATAATGTTACCGAATTTAATAATCAATCATAATAATTCCAAAAACCTTGAAAACTGCAAAATTGAAATTCCAAAGTTTGGGAAATTCAAATCTAAATTCATTTTATTACGGAGAATTGGGTAACTGACACTTCAAAATTGGTAAATTTTGGAATATTACGCGCCAAAAGTTAAAAATTTCAAAAAAGCCCCAGTTTTCAGGGTTGACGACATATTTTACTATTTTGTAATTATTTTTCTCTTCCAAAATACGACTTTTTGAATTTCGAATATTTTTTCTCATTAAAGTTTTAATAATTCTCATTTTCTTCAATAAATCGACTTTTTATACGAAATTGACTTGATATTTCTATGAATTTTATTATATGTAACTCAATAGAATTTAATTCGAGTGTAGAAAATGTGTTATTTAATTAATAATTCACCGTACACATCTTGAATTAACTTTCTAACATCTCTTTTTATGTACAGCACTGTACGATTAGCGATCGCATTAGATATTCCGAACTAATTTTCCACGGTTATTAATATGAGCGAATCACATTCTTAATTGTCAGTATGAATAAAACATACCGCTTTTAGCAGTCAATTCTCATTAACATAGAAATTGCTCTTAAACGTATCATTCCCATATAGGTACATTCGCGAGCAATCTAGAGAACAAAACTATTGAAATGAAAGAAAAATAAAGATTTTCGTGACTTTCCGAATTTTTTCCTTTACTTTCGTAGTTTTTTTTCGTGAAATAAAATTGAATGTACAATTTTGATATAATTTTGAAAATTTTAGATTTATTTTTTCTATTGATTTTTGAATTTTAATCAAAACGGGGCAATTTTGATTTTGACTTTTTCTGCCATTTTTCTACGGAGGAAATTATTTTTTATGATTTCTGAATTTTTTGCTTCATTTTCGTAGTTTAATTTTTGTAAAATGAAATTGAGCGTTCAAAATCATATGATTTTGAAAATGTTCGATCTATTTTTTTAATGAATATTTGAAGTTTGATAAAACTCGCCTGTTTTTATTTCAATTTCATCTGCTATTCTTTATTTTTAGAAAATAAATTTTTTTTCAGTTTCTCTGAATTTTTTCGTTTATTTTCGTATAGTTTTATCTTTGTGAAATGAAATTGATTATATAATTTTGGAAATTTTCGATTCATTTTTTCTATTAATTTTTAAATTTTTATAATAACGGGCCAATTTTTATTCTAATTTTTTCTGTCATTTTTCTTTGGACGGAATAAATTATATCTTCAGATTCTCTGAAGTTTTTCCTTTATTTTCGTAATTTTATTAATTTTATAATCTTGAAAATGTTCGATTCATTTTGTCTACACATTTTTGAATTTTCATAAAAACGGGGCAATTCTCATTCTAATTTTCTCTACCATCATTTTTTTCTTTTTTTTTTGAGGAAAATGATGAATTAAATATGAAAATCTTTTTTATTTTGAAAATTGAAAACTTTTTTACGAATTTACAAATTTTCAACTTTTCATACTCCTCCTATTTCGGAATCTTCGATTTTTATAAAAATTCTCTAAATTTCATATAATAACAAGGATGAGCAGTTACGCAACTGTCTTTTTCTCACTCACGAGAACAATATTGGGTGAGAAAGAGAGAGCAATAGTATCGCTCAACTCTGTGAAATAAAAACGCGAAATAAATTCCAATTCTATCTAGAATTCTAACGCACGTGATTTTATCACTTAAATTAAGAACTTTTATACAAAATATTATTTCAACTTACCTCGGACCAAAACTCTGATAGGAGGACTCGTCAATGCATCTTGGGTGGTGAAATTCGCTGCCGTAACTTGGCTGAAAAACACAAAAAACGTACATTACAGGCGGAAAAACCAAAAAAACGGCAATGCCAGGAAAACCGGAAAAAAATAAAAAACCGTCCCCCCCACCCCCCCCCCCCCCCCCCCCACAAAAAAAGTCATAATTCGAATAAATCGTCATTTAAATTGGCTAGATTTTTATACATAATACGATAATAATTTTAATTATAAAAATGTTTTTTGATTAAAAAAAAGATCATAAATAAATTATTAACTACTTTTAAAATTTTGTAACCATTCATTCTCTATAAAATCTTGACTTAATAATCATCAAAATTCGCCTAGTACATTAATTCAGTGCATTTTAAAAAGTTAAAAACTATTAATAAAAATCTTGGACACGCAATAATTTTCACAAAAACCTTTTAATGGCCACTATATTCGAAAAGAAAAAAAATTCGGAATTCAACCCCCCCCCCCTCCCTCCCCCCGCCCAAATCATCAGAATTCGAATAAACCGTCATTTAAATTGGCATAATTTCCATAATACGATACTAATTTTAATTCTAAAAATGTTTTTCAATTAAAAAAAAAGATCATTAATAAATTACTAACTACTATTCAAATTTCCTAATCATTTTATTACAAAATATTGACTCGATAATCATTAAAATTTTCTTAGTACATCAATTTTGTGCATTTAAAAAAATCGAAAAATATTATTAAAAATCTTGGACACGTAATGATTTTCACAAAAACCTTTGAATGGTCACTATTCGAAAAGAAAACAAATTTTATAACTATTTCGAAGTACTTGTCCATAGATCTGTCCGATCATCTGATGTCTTCACCGAAATTGAGACTTAAAATTAAATCTTTTTACACCCCCCATCGTTTTAGGTGGTGACATAATTTAGGGACGATCTCGAGGAAAATTTCTTTTGAATTCGAGGGAACTTTATACGAGTGTTAATTTATACATGCATCGTAAATTTTAATGAAAATCAGTTCAGTACAATTGACGTAGAATTACGTATACGATGAACCAGTGGTGGATCCACGGGTGGGTTCTCGGTGTTGGGCCCCCCCTTAAGGAAAAAAATGTGCGCGTGTATTCTATAAGGTGTATTGGCCCAAAAAAGGTACCTTTGTATTGTTTGCTTCACTTCTGGGGTTCAATTGTTGACGATGTAAAAAAAGCGAATTTTGGATCCGCCATTGCAATGGATTTCGTATTTTTTGAATTTGTTTTTACGTATAAGTCGGGATGATTTTTTGAGGATGAGAAATATGATTTTTGATTGCGGTAATGGAAGTACAAGTTTTGTAATACATTTTTAAGGGTGAGGTTTTTAGGGATTTTAAAAGCATTTTTTCAAAGTTTTCAGATATTTTGCAGAATTTCGTGAATTGAAAAGATTAATAGTTTTGTTCAATTTTAGAGAATTTTTTCGAGATTTAAGGCACTTTGAAGCTTTTTTGAAGTTTGGGACTTTTTGCTTTGAATTATTGAAAATTTCAGGAGAATGATTATATTTTTTTGAGTTTTCGTGAATTTAAAACATTAATATCATGTTGAATTTAAAAGTATTTTTTTAAAATTTCAGGCATTTCGGAGCTTTGTTGAGTTAGGGACTTTTTGCTCTGAATTTTATCAAGTTTCCGGAGAATGATTATATTTCTTTGAGTTTTCGTGAATTAGAAAAATTAATAGTTTTGTTCCATTGTAGAGAATTTTTCAAAGATTTAAGGCATTTCGGAGCTTTTTCGGAATTTGAGACTTTCTGCTGTGAATTATTAAAAGTTTCCGGAGAATGATTATATTTTTTTGAGTTCTCGTGAATTTGCAAAATGTACAGTTTTTTCCATTTTAGATAATTTTCTCGAGATTTCAAGCACTTGGGAGCTTTTTTTGAGTTTGAGAATGTTTGCTCTGAAATATTGAAATTTCTGGAGAATGATTATATTTTTTCGAGTTTTCATGAATTTACAGATGGCTTGATTTTTTGATAGATTGAGAGAATTTTTGTATAGTTTCGTTACGTTTTGAGAAATTTTATCGAAACTTTGCCTGATTAATAATTTAATTAATAACTTAATAATTAATAAGTAATGCCTACTTTTTTTGAATTTTTCTCAAGTTTTGAACATTTTAGGGCATTTTGTGAAAATTAAAACAACATATTTTCGAAAAAAATCATTTTCAAAATATTTCGGGAATGATTATTTTCGCTATTCTTTCGAATTCAGGATATTATCATAAGTGACTATTTTTTCGGAATTTTCTGACACTTTTTCAAAATTTCTTCCAAGTTTGAGTCATCAGATAAAAAATGACCTATTTTTTCAAATTTTGTTGGATTTCGAAGAATTTTTCGAAACTTGTAGGGATTTTTTTAGCTTTTCTGACATTTTTGATAAACGTTTATACAGTTTTCGAAATTTTCGAAAAACGTTCAAATTTCTTTTAGTTTTCTCGAATTAAAGAGTATTTTTGTATTTTTAAAGTTTCTGGAAGTTGTAGAGCATTTATTCGAAGTTTTCGTACATTTTCAAAAATCTTCGAATTATCAGGAATTCCCAAAAATCCGAATTTTTCGAATTTCCCTGAATTTTGAACATTTTTCCCAATTTGAAGGAATTTCGAGATGGACGTACAAATCGCCTGAATTATTATTCAATATTTTTAAAGCTAAGTATTCGAAAATGTTCTGAAAAAAATGACATCGAAGTTTCATATTAAATGCAAACGAAAATTAAATTAATTGAATCGAAAATCATCCTAAAATTCAAAAATTTTACTCAGAAAAAATTTTCCATAAACGTTTTAATACATCGTAATCATTTTCATCATTGAATGATGTATTTTGTCTTTGTTATTGAATATACCAACTTCTCGTTACTTCTTTCGAAACAAAAAACAAAATTCTTACCAAATCATATTTACGATTATGTTTACGAAAACGAAAGTAGATTATTTAGAATCAACTCTTAAATTCAGAGTTGATTTTAAATGGAGTCTGAATATATAGATACATACATACATACATACATACATACATACATACATACATACATACATACATACATACATACATATATACATACATACATACATACATATGTATATATGTGTATGTATATAAGCTTCATATTCTCTCTCTTTTTTTTAAACTTTGGTTAAATAAAATGTAATAATTTTCATCATCGAATGATGTTATCTATTTTCAAAAAAATGCAAAATCCACCCAAATTCGATTCTAATAATTAACAAAATATCTTTAAACACGTAAAAACTGTTATTTTTTGAAAGTCATGTCCAAAAATGACGAGAACTCCCATGAATTACCATGAATTTCGTCATTCACGTTTTGCCTTTCGATCGTTACAACAAATTTACTGAATTCGAACAATTTTTTAATTTCGTGAAACTGTACTCGTCGAAAAATCAAAACTACTAAATTCGAAAAACAGCGAGTTTTCTCATCAATCTAATCATTAGTTTTAATTTCCAAAAATATTTCAGCAATTTCATTTTTGCGTTTTGTTTCCGAAAATAAAAAATATCTCTAAAATCAGACATTCGTTTTATTGAAATTGAACATTTTTTCCAAAATTAGACATTAATCCTTATTTTCTATACAACATGAAAATTTCAATAAATTATTGTAACGATCTTTTCCCCACCGTAGAAAATGTGTAACTATATTCCCGAAACAAAACAAACGTAATAAATTCCACAGGACTCTAACCCATAGAAAAAAAAACCGTTCACAACACTAAAAAACCTCGTCATCCTGAGTTTGCAATTTCCCCATTCATCTGATGACCATTCTCAATTTCATACCCGTCATCGTCGTCATCGAAACCGACTTGAAAGCGAACTTCACATTTTTAGGCACTTTTCTTTGATTCTTTGACACCAAAGTCTTCCGAAAAAAAGGAAACATCTTCAAATTGAATAATGGTCGAATTTTTTCCATTTATAACCGAATATCCGTTTTTTTTTTTTATTTTGCGGAATCAAAAGAACGCATTTTCAAGTTTCATTCACGACACTTGATTGTGGATGATCGGTCAAAAATACAGGGTTGAAGAAAAAGCTTTTTTGGATTCAACTATGATTTTGACACTTCATCATTAAATTATGTTTCGTAATGAATGAATTCAAAAAATATCGTGGAAAATAAACTTTTTTTTTAATTTTTTAATATACATAAATATATCATCTTTGCGTAATTTGATGAGTTTTGTTTTATTTATAATTATTCATAATTCGAAAGATTTATTTCGATTATTTAATATCGAATTTTATTTTTTAAATTTAATTTATTCGATGATTCGATCTAATTTTCATGAATTATTTGTATTTAATTTGGAAGTATTTTTATATAAAACATCGTGAATCAAATTTTTGAAATCAATTTTTTACTACTTACGTAGTGGAAAAAAATTTCAAAAATTGTTGATTAAATAATTGGTAATTTAAAAAATTGCAATTTTTCGAAAATTATGAACAATTTCCACTATTAGAAACTCTTTTTTCCAGATTGAAAACAAATATATCAAACCCTTTTTTCAGACTAAAACAAACCTAATAAACTCAACACCTTTCTAATCCGTACCAAGAAACTTTGAGAACAGCAAAAAAAATTTTCTCGTTTCAATTATACAATGCTCTAATTTCAACATTTCTAATTCGTCATCGAAAGTGAGTTTGAAATTTCGTTAATGAAATTTTTGGCTCAACTGAGCAAGAACACTTTTCTTCTGCACTAATTATAAAGAAAGATTTTTGAAAAAGAGAGAAAAAATCGACTGTCCAATTTTTTTCCCTTCATTAGAAATTCTCTGAGAATTAGTTAAATATAACTAATTAAAAGTGAAAAATCAGACTAATTTAAAAAATGAGATGAAAATTCACTGTTAAAATTTGGGAGATATTTTCCATCGTATAATGATCTGATCTTTTCTTTACCATCCAAATGATGGCATTTTTTCGGAATATTCAAAATTTGTGCACAAATTTCTGATTTTTGAAAATAGTATAAAATGGTGAAATTTCTGTATTTTTTTTTGTCGGTTGAAAATTCCGAATTTTTCGAAATATACCCGAAAATAGCTAGACAATACTGATTTTGAAATTCAATTTTTTAAATTCGGAAGTTACAAGGATTTTTGGAATTTTTTAGACGAACGTCAATTTTGAAATTAAAATGATAAAAATTTTCTACAATATTCAAAATTTGTACACAAATTTATAATTTCATAAAATATTGGGAAATTGTGAAATTGTTGTATTGTTTCGAAAATTCTGAAAATTCTGAAATATCCCGAAAATGGCCAGACAATATTAATTCAAAAATTCAATTTTTTCAATTCTTCAGAATAGCGCCAATGTCAAAACCCAAATGATAGAACATTACCGAAATATTAAAAATTTGTTTAATAATTTCTCATTTTTTTGAAATATTAAAAAATTGTAAAATTTCCGTATTTTTTCGAAAATTCCAAATTTTCCAAAAACCGCGAAAAAGATCAGAAAACATAAATTATTTTGGGATTCAGTTTTTTGAATTCTACAATTTCAAGGATTTTTTAAATTCTTCAAACATCGACATCAATTACGAAATTAAATTTTTGGAATTCCTTAAAAATATTGAAACTTTGCTCGCAATGTTCTCATTTTTCATAATATTCCGAAATATTGTGGAATTCCGGTATTTTTTCGAAAATTCCAAATTTCATAAATTGTCCTGAAAATGGCCCGACAAGATTAATTTTGAAATCCAATTTTTGAAATTCTAAAGTTCCAAGGATTTTTGGAATTCTTCTAACATCAATATTTCAAAAATCAAATGATGGAATTTTTTCACAATATCCGAAATTTGGCCAAATTTTATAACTTTCAAAATATTAAAAAATTGAGGAATTTTCGTATTTTTTAGAAAACTTTGAATTTTTCGAAATATCGCGAAATTGGGCATATAACATCAATTCATTAACATTCATTTTGAAATTCAAAATTTTCAAAAATTTATTAAATTCTTTAAACTAACATCAATTTCAAACTCAAATGATGCAATTTTTACAAAATATTAGAAACTTCCCGAAAATTTCGAAATATTCCAGAATTGTTAAATTTCTGTATTCTTCCGAAAACTCCGAATTTTCCAGAATATCGCGGAAACGGCTAGACAAATTTATTTTAGAATTTAATAAATTTTGGTGATTCTAAAGTTTCAACGATTTTTGGAATTCTTCGGACTAACGTCAATTCCGAAACTCAAATAATGGAATTTTTGCGAAGTAATCGAAGTTTGTTCGAGAATTTTTCGTTTCCAATCATTTCGTATTTTCCGTATTTTTTCTTAAATTCTGATTTTTCCGAAATATCGCAAAAAGGCTGGTTTACAAAACGATAGATAATTTTCCCTCCATTCTCGAAAATATTCAAAAATTCGTCCCAAAATCACTAATAACTTTTCGAAATATCGTAAAATTGTGGAATTTCCGTATTTTTTCGAAAACTTCAAAAGTTTCCAAAATATCCCAAAAATAGCCACACAACAATAAACTTAAAAATTTCAAAATTTCAAGGATTTTCGAAATTCTCCAGACATCAACAAAATCGGATTTTTTTATTTTCTCGAAAATGGTAAAACTGTTAAAAACTCTCATTTCCCATAATATTCCGAAATTTTCCAAAATATCACGAAAATGGCCACACGACATCAATTCTCAGATTTAAAAATTCCGAGGATTTTTGAATTTCTCCAGACATCAACAAAATTAAATTCTTGAATTTTCTCAAAAATGGTGACAATTTATTCAAAACTTTCTCATATTCCATAATATTCCGTTTTTCCAATATATCACGAAAATGGCCATACAACATTAATTTGTAAATTTAAAAATATCAAGGATTTCTGAAATTCTCCAGACATCAACAAAATTGAATTTTTGGATTTTTTCAAAAATGCTAAAACTGTTAAAAATTCTCATTTTCCATAATATTCCTAAATTTTCCAAAATATCACGAAAATGGCCATACAACATCAATTTTCAAATATAAAAATTTCAAGGATTTTCGAAATTTTCCTGACATCAACAAAATTGAATTCTTAGATTCTCTCAAAAATGGTAAAATCTATTCAAAATGCTCATTTTCCATAATATTCCGAAATTTTCCAAAATATAACGAAAATGGCCATACAGCATCAATTTTCAAATTTCAAAATTCCAAGGATTTTCGAATTTCTCCAGACATGAAGAAAAAAAAAAATTTTCGGATTTTATCACAAATAGACAAATAGACAAACTTTGTCCAAAAACTTCTTTTCTTCCATAATTATGGAAGAAAGATTATAATATTCCGAAATTGCGAATTTTCCGTATTTTTTCGAAACATCGCAAAACTCTTTCCCCAGATGAAAACAAACCTTCCAAACTATTCAAAAACCCCCAAAACCCCTCTAACCCGATTATTCCTTAATACAAAAATAAATCCCTAATGTTCCAAACAATCTAATCACCATTCCCAATTGCCGTCATCGAAACTGAGTGAGGCTTTGCGTATGCGGAGCGTGCAATCGCCGTCATCGCCGTTGCTCCACTCGTACTTTCCCACGTGCGATCCGATCGCTTTTCTATCCTTTTGCCAAATGCACTGGCCTTTTTTGTCCGCGACGATACATTTCAATTGCACGTCTTCGTCGGACGAAACCTCCTGATACATCCCCGGCGTTTCGATAAATCGCTGCCTCGCGCCGGCGAGGAACACCAGCCAAGCGAAAACCGCGATACGGATCATTTTTTCGGTGCGAATTCACTGATTTGTCACTTTTTCATCACTCGGAAAAACTCGATTACCGGTAAAATCTGCGTGCGCATTTCATCCTCGCGCTCGGTCTTGCGGCGCGCTCGCGAGTGACATGCGGCGCAAAGCGAATGCTGAAGAGAACTCCGAAGCCAAGCAGAGGAAGGGGAAGCAGCTCTCGAAAGTAAGGTAAGAGCTGCTAATCGCGCGGGGTCTTTTCCGGAGCGGAATAATAATAAATTCTAAGCGAATGCACGCGTAATCATTCACGCGAGATGACGGTATCGTAATTTATGGGCAATTTGGTGCGTTCGAGCGCTCGGGGTTTCCCGCGGTTGTTGCGCTCGGGAAAATGGATTGGGTTTTGGCGAGGGAAATGTTGGGTATGATGCGAATTCTTGAAATTTTGGATACTTAGGGATTTTGAAATGGGTGAATTTGGGATTTTTTGAGTATCTGAAAGTTTTGATGTTTTAGAGGGCGGCGAACGTAGAGAAAATTTGAGGGAGGGGTTTAAAAAAAAATGTGTTTAATATTTTTTAAATTTCGAAGTTTTAAATCGTCAAGATTCGAAACTGAAATTTTCGCAATTTTCAGAGTTTCTAAAATGTTTGAAATCCTCGTCATTTTCGTAATCTCCGAAACTTTTGATATGTTCTCGTAATTTTCAAATTTTTCGAAATTCTCGGAAGTTCTAAAATTTCCGCAATTTTCGGGTTTTTCGTAATACTCAAACCTTTGAATAGATACAAAATGTTTGGAACTGTGAAAATATTTGAAATTGTCTGAATTTTTGAAAATTTTATTATTTTTGGTATTTTTGGACTTTACGAAATTTTAGAAGTTCTCAAAAGTTTCGAAATGCTGCGATTTTTCAGGATTTTCAGATTCTTGACAAAATCATGAAGTTCTAGAAATTTTGATGATTTCCGAGATCTTTAAAATTCCCAGAATTTCTGTAACTTTCTTCAAAATAACTATAATTTTTGCAATCACTGAATTTTTGAAAACTTTGGATACTAAGGGATTTTTAAATGGATGAACTTTTTTCAAAATTACTGTAATTTTAAAAATCACAGAATATTTTGAAAAATTTTGGATACTTAGGAATTTTGAAACGTGTGAATTTGTGATTTTTTGAGCATCTGAAAGTTCTGAGGTTTTGATGTTACAGACAGGGGCGAACGTAGAGAAAATTTTAGGGAGGGGTTTAAAAAAGATGTGTTTGATATTTTTCAAATTTCGAAGTTTGAAATCGTCAGTCTTCGAAATTTCTGGAGTTTTTAAAATTTCTGAAATGTTTAAAATCCGTTATTTCCAAAATTTTTAATATATTCCCATAATTTTTAAAATTTTCAACATTCTCGTAACTTTAAAATTTTTTTAAGTTTTCTAAATTTTCGGGTTTTGCGTAATACTCAAACCTTTTAATAGATATGAAATGTTCGAAATTCTAAAAATATTCGACGTCATCTGAATTTTTGAAATTTTATACTTTTTGGCATTTTTGGACTTAACGAAATTTTTGAAGTTTTCAAAATTTTCGAAATGCTTCGATTTTTCAGGTTTTGTAACGAAATTTTAAAAGTTTTCAAAATTTTCGAAATGCTCCGATTTTTCAGGATTTTCAGATTCTTTACGAAGTTATAAAGTTTTAGAAATTTGAATGATTTTCGAGATCTTCATAATTCCCAGAGTTTGAAAAAATTTTTCAAATTTCGAAACTTTGAAGCTTTGGCAATTTTGGAAGTTCTGAATATTGAAGCTTTAAAGTTCTGAAAGTTTTGGAATTTTTGAGTTTTGAAAGTTTTGAAAGTTTCAAAATTTCAAAGTTTTGAAGTAATTCGAAACTTGAAAATTGTCGATTTACGAAATTTTCGTAGTGCTGAAGCTTACGAGTTTCGAAATGTTTAAAATTTTGAAACTTAGAAGCTTTGGCAACTTTGAAAGGTCTGAATATTGAAGCTGGGAAAGTTTTGAAAGTCTCAAAAGTTTCAGGATTTCGAAGTTTTGAAGAAATTCGAAATTTGAAAATTGTCGATTTACGAAATTTTCGTAATGCTGAAGCTTATATAGAAGTTTCGAAATTTTTCAAGTTGCGAATTTGTTTGAATTTCGAAACTTAGCAGCTTTAGCAATTTCGAAATATCTGAATATTGAAGGTTTTGCAATTTTGAAGTTTTCGGAAGTTTTAAAAGTTCCAGAATTTAGAAAAATAGCGAACTTTTGAAGAAATTCGAAATTCAACAATTGTCAAGTTACATAATATTCGGAGTGCTAAAGGTTAGAAGTTTCGACATTTTTCAAATTTCGAAACTTAGAAGCTTTCATTGGCAATTTTGGAAGTTCTGAATATTGAAAAGTTTGGGAAGTTCTGAAAGTTTTGGAATTTTTAAGTTTTCAAAGTCTCAAAGTTTCAGAATTTCGAAGTTTTGAAGAAATTCACAATTTGAAAGTTGTCGAGTTACGAAATTTTCGTGGTGCTAAAGATTAGAAGTTCCGAAAATTTTCAAATTTCGGAACTTGGAAGCTTTGGCAATTTCGGAAGTTCTGAATATTGAAGCTTGAATAGTTCTGAGAGTTTTGAAATTTTTCAGTTTTAATAGTTTCAGAATTTAGAAAAATTTCGAACTTCTGAAGAAATTCAAAATTTGAAAATTGTCAAGTTACGTAATATTCGGAGTGCTGAAGGTTAGTAGATTCGAAATTTAAAAAATTTTGAAACTTAGAAGCTTTGGCAATTTTGAAAGGTCTGAATATTGAGGTTTAGAAAGTTCTGAAAGTTTTGAAAGTTCTGCAATTTAAAAATTTTCAAAGTCTTGTAATTTCGAAATTTTGGGGAATTTTAAAAAAGTTTTAAGTTTTAAAGTTGTAAATTTTTCGAATTTTTAAAAATTCTGGAAATGTATAACGTTTTCAAGTTTTGAAAAATTTCCAAGTTTTGAAGCCTCGATGTTTTGAAATTTTCGTAATTTTTGGATTTTAAAGCTTTGACGAATTTCGATGGATTACAATGTTTTAAAGCGTTGTAATTTTTTAAATTTTGGAACTTCCAAAGCTTTGCAAATTTTGTAAGTTTCAGAATTTCTTACAGTAAATTATACATAAATTTTCGAAGTTTCAGAAGTTTCGGTAATTTTGGAGTTTGTAATTTTTGGCAATTTAATTCAATGAATTTTAAGTTTTTAAAAAATTTTAAGTCAGAAAACTGTAAAACTTTAAAGTTTGTTAACGTTTAAAATTTCTAAGCTCATTTTCGAAACATTGGAAGTTCTGGAATTGTGAAGTATTTCGAAATTTTCAAGATGTAAAGTTCCAAATCGAAAAGTTTTTAAGCATTTAAAAAAATTTCGGAGTTTTGAACAATTTAGAAATTTATAAGTTGTCAAGTTTCTCGAGTCTCAAACTTCAAAAAATTCTGAAGTTCTGAAAATTTGTAGCATAGAAGTTCTAAAAATTTTCGAAATTTCAATCTTTAAACTTTTGAAAATTTACAAAATCAAGAAACAGTCCTCAAAACCTCTCCACACACAAAAAATCCTTTCGTAATCTTTCTTTCTCCCCGATACCGTTCCTCGCAACTCATTTTCTGGCCCCCGATCCCGATCTCTGCATGCATCACCGAGCCCATTTTCTGGGGCACGCGAAAACCATAAAAAGTGCCTCCTTTTTCTCGGGAGCCCTCTCAATCCTCTCGATTTCCCCATCCCAACGAAGAAAGAGTGCATAAGTCAGGTGGAGCTCGGTAAACACGAAAAAAGGGCAAAAAAGCCGGTACCGCGGGCGTTCGTAAATCGGGGAATTCGTCGTTTCGCATGCATAATGCAAGGAAAAGGCGGGACTTCGCGCTTCATTTGAATCGTGGCCCGATAGCCGTGGCTGCACGCGAAACAATGCGGCTAGAAAACAGACGGGCAACAAAGCTTAGCGTAGCATGGCATAATGATAACACGCTCGAATAATAAGGATAGCCGGCGTGGAGAGAGAGGAGACAGGGTTGGATTCACATGCATGGTTCCACGTTTGGGGTCCGTGTCTTCCGCTGTTCTGCAGAGTTGACTCCGGGGTTCGGTTCCACCTCGTGGTGCATTGTGCTTTCGCCCCAGATTCCCCGCCAAGCGAAAACAAGTCCGAGCCGCGTAACTTTTTAATTCCTTCGGGAGTGTGTTTATACGCGTATTACGTTCCGGAAACGGATTTCAGACAGCGGAAACCGTTAGGTGTCGCGGCTAATTAAGGTTGGGTCCATCCGGCGTTATCAACGCCCTTGGACGTTGATGATGAGTGTTTTCGATCGAGAAATTGAAGACAACGAAGCCCAGGGGAAATTTCTTGAATTCAAGATGACGGACAATGCTTATTTGGGGGTTATTTGTAGTGCTTGAAATTCCGCCATCTTGAATTCAATATGGCGGACAATGCTTTTGGCGGTAATTTTTAGTGCCTCAAAGTGTCTGCCGTTTTGAATCCAAGATGGCGAACAATGCTTCGTTAGGGCCGTTAGGGGTGATTTGTAGTGCCTTAAAGTGTCCGCCATTTTGAATCCAATATGGCGGACAATGCTTGGGGGTGATTTGTAGCATTTGTAGTGCCTCAAAGTGTTCGCCATTTTAATCCAAGATGTCGGACAATGCTTGGGGGTGATTTGTAGTGTTTGTTGTTTCATTTCATTTCGTATGAATTATGAGGTGAAATGAAGTGATTACGAACGATTTTTTAAATTGGATAAGTCATCGGAGATACTTTTGCAAACTTCATGCTGGCACGGTTTGTCGCCAGTGTGAGTGCGAACATGAATTTTCCAATGAAATAGTTTCCAAAATTCACACAGGGAGGATTTTCCGCTAGTGTGAGTACGTATATGCTGCAAGTTTTTCAAAATCAATGAGTCATTAAAACTCTTTTTGCAAACTTCACACTGGTATGGTTTTTTGCCAGTGTGAGTGCGAACATGAATTTTCAAATGGGATAATAGAACTTTTTTTGTAAACTTTACACTGGAAGCATTTTTCGCCAGTGTGAGTACGTACATGTCTTTTAAATTCGATGGGTCATTGAAACTCTTTTTACGAATTTTACGCTAGTACGGTTTTTTGCCAGTGTGAGTGGAACGTGAATTTTCAGATGGGATTGTTTGTTGAAAAAAAGTTCGCAAACAAAGTTGCAGTTGAAAATTTGTCCGAAAACTTTACGCTGGGGTGGTTTTCCGCTAGTGTTAGTTCGCACATGTCTTTTCAAATTCGATTAGTCATTAAAACTCTTTTTGCAAACTTCACACTGGTACGGTTTTTGGCCGGTGTGAGTGGTACATGAATTTTCAAATAGGATTAAAACTTTGTTCGCAAAATTAATCACTGGGAGGGTTTTCTGCCAGTGTGGGTACGTACATGTCTTTCCAAATTCGACGAGTCTTTGAAACTTTTTTCACAAATTTCACACTAGTACGGTTTTTTGTCAGTGTGAGTGCTCGCATGCATTGTCAAATGAGATATTTCATCGAAACTCTTCTTGCAAACCTCGCACTGGTACAGTTTTCCACTAGTGAGAGTACGAACATGATTCATTTGCCATTGAAATTCTTTCCGTCAACTTTAATTTTGGAAGTTTACCTGTACTCATTAAAATTTGAGATGTGTAGTTTTTACTGTTCAAAAAATGTAGAAAAAATGATTTTCTATCACACTTCTCTCCATCTGACAAAACATGATCCAAAAGCTCTTTGAAAATCTGAAGTTTCTTACTTCACTTACGCAGAAGAAAAAAGTATGTACCCGTACTCAGAAGCTGTTCGGAATAGGTTGTAAACGTTAATTTTTCGAGCCCCAGCAAAATTGCCCTCCCGGAGAAAAATGTCTAAATACGCATATCTTCCGCCGTTGGGATTTATAGCTGCCTTGATGGGATACATGACTTTAATCGTTTGCGGTTCATTTCGTTCTTCCGAAAGGTGCAGTACAGTGCAAGCCATTCGGCCCCTGTGAGCGGGCAACCCGCCAGCGCGCGCACGAGTCCGTATAATTATTGGTGTAGCCGAGGTTACTCACCCTGAAAACCTATATACAACGAAAAAAATACACCAACTGCATTTGCGCGAAAACTGAGAAAATCGGAATTGAACTACTAGCGTCGAAAAGTACACAGTCGAAAAGAAAATATTTTCTGAGTGATAGTTCTTGCAGAATAGTTTTGGACGTTTTGGAAAGTTTCGAAAGGATTGTCAACAATTTTTAACTTTTGGAAACTTTTTGAAGTTTTTGAAAACGTTTGAAAATTTTTTTCGTCAATTTTTGAGCGTTTTTAAGGGATTCGAACATTTTTACGAGTTGTGAATATTCTATTAGTATTTTACTTCAGTAGAACTTTTCTAGTCCTTTCGAAGATTAATTGATATAAATTTTACGGAATTGTACATTTTGGAACATTTTCCGTTAACACATTCGAAAAAATATAATATTTTGATAACGATCGATTTTTTTCATGACTATAGTATATAGTGCGCATTTGTATAAATTATCTGAAAATTGCGCGAATTTTTAAAAATGTCGGAGCTTTTCAGAAATTATATCAATCTGCAAAAAATTATATAAATCCCCAAGTATTTTTAGATATTTATCGAACAATTTAACAGTTGTTCAGATAGTTGACTAATTTTTAATGATTTCTAGTAATTTCAGGGGTGTTCAAAAATTTATTATATTCTGCTAATTTTTTGAATTCTTATTTTTATATTTCAATTTGGAACTGATCAAATCCAATTATTAAATTAAAACAATTCAAATCCAATTCGTCTATTGAAATGTGGGGATAGTGATTCAATTGTTGATTTCTGTAAGTTTTTATAATATATATTGGTATCAAGTTTACACAAACCACAAAACGCCACAAAATCTAGCATAAAAGTTATAAGGAGAATAATTCACGTCCATTTCTGAATATTAATGAAAACATATCGTCAACATTAATTTATGTCGAGATTGACGTTACAGAAGATAGTATCTCAAAATTAGTTCGAAAGTGTCGTAAGTGAAATGTCAAATCTTGGTACACTATTTCCCGCTCTAGAAACAACCACAAACAATCCACCACAAGGTTGCGCGCGCATCTAGCAGAAGACATTTCTCTTTTCTGCCGTTAGTGCCGTTTCTGCCTTTACAATTTCAAAAGAAATAATTCGCGTCTTTTTCAGAGGACAATTGGATACAAAAATAACCCCGAAGTCATCAATTTCCATTTGGATTCTCTTGCAAAAGCACAACATCTCAAAACTCATATGTCTCCCAACTTTAAAGACTTCCCAACTGATAATTTGAATCTTCCTGCTCTCTCCCGCCGCGCCCGCTCAACCGCTCCACACATACAACCACAAAATAAGCGCGCGCATCTAGCAGAACCCCGATTTCGCATTTTTTCCCCAAAATTGTCCAAAAACCCTCCTCCCTTTCCAAAAAACCACCAAAACTCTTAAAAAATGCAATTTCCCTTTTCAGCGTTGAAAAAAACCGTATCAAAAATAACCCCCGAATTCGGCAAGGTCGGTCGCGCGGGGTGGGCGGGGTCGCCATGACAGTCGCATATTTTCCGTGAACCGCATTTGCGGTGACTCCCTGTTTTCGCGGGCTATTTTGCCAGAAAAAGTCGATGTTCCCTGGACAATAATCGTCCCGCGGAACCCGGGTACGCGTTTTGGACCAAGGCGATAGAAAACGGCGCCCGCGGCAGTGCGCGTGGCCATTATCGAGGCATTTGTTTGTGGGCCGAACGAGCGAGGTGAGGCGTAGTGAGAGGCGTCCCCCCTTGACGGAACGCGTCCCGGGATGTCGGAACCGCCGACGGCCCCGTCCACCACGTGAGTTTCCCGACTCCCCGGGCCTTTTTACCCGGGTTTTTCTCGTCTTCGAGGTTTTCTGCCGGTTTTTTCGCGGATTCGCGCGGGTTTCGTAATGCCTTGTTGGGAACTTGCCTCCATTTTGTTTTCTCCCTTGTCCCCGTTCCGTGCAGGTACTGATATAGTACGGTAAAAGTTCGGGAAATTTATTTTTGACAGAATGAGATTTTTGGGAGCTTTTTCGGGGGAGAATTATGTTGAAATGATGGAAATTTGGAGAGGTTATGAGGTTTTAGGTCGGAGGAGAAGATTTTGTACTGGGGAATGAATGGGAAATGTATGTTTTTGTTTTTTATTTTTTATTTTTTATTTGTTTTGTAATTTTGGATTGAAAAATTGATGTTTGGTAATGAAGTTTTTTTTTTTTTTATACTGCGTTTAGTTTGGAAGCAAAAAATTTGACAGTTTGTTGGAAAATTGAGGGATTTTAATTTCGGAAATTTTGAGGTGAAATTTGTTGATTGTCACATTTTTAAGTGATGAATGACAAAAATCGAGAAAAATGACAAATGTGATGATTTGGGTTCGAATTTCGTAATTTTGACAGTTTTGGAATGAAACTATCAAGTTGTCAAATTTTTTGAGTTATCAGTTTCTAGGGTTTTAATTTCGATGATTTTTTGATTTCATTATCAAAATTCGGTAAATGTTCACTTTAGTTCCTCCTCATAAAATGACGTTAAAAAAAAATGTTTTTTTTGAAAATGGCTCATTTCGATGGAAAAAAAATAATGCAACTTGCGGAAAACAGTTATTTTGTAAGGAAATTGTTTGAATAAACAATTAAAAGTGCCGGGAGTGACACGTTAAAAAGTACAAAAAATAAGAAAAATAGTCGAAATGAAGGGGTCAAAGGTATGTATTCACTGCAAAAATGGTTTTGCCATCGATTTTAAACGAAACGGAGTCGCGAAAAACGAAAAAATCGTTGATCCAATTTTGACGTTTGTTGGCTAAGTTTTGGTCACGGAGGCACTGGCGCGACTTGAGTGGTTGTTGGCAGTCGTGTGTTTAAGTCGCGTCCACAGCGTCGGTTTGGGTTCCCTAAAGAAGGAACCTAACCCAAAAATGTCAACATAAACAGCATAAACATTGTCTGCTCCGGTTTGTTTACGTTGTGTGGTGCAAAATAAGTAAGCCAAAAATTGATGTTTATATAGCTCAGGATTTAATTTTTTCATAGTGTCATATCATATTTTGTAAATAAACAACAATTTTTGGCTTACCTATTTTTCACCACACAACGTAAACAAACCGGAGCAGACAATGTTTAGTTGACATTTTTGGGTTAGGTTTGTTTTCCTTCTTTAGGAAACCTAAACCGAACGCTGTGAACGCGACTTCAACACACGACTGCCAACGACCACTCAAGTCGCGCCAGTGCCTCCATGACCAAAACTTAGCCAACAAACGTCAAAATTGGATCCGCGATTTTTTCGTTTTTCGCGACTCCGTTTCGTTTAAAATCGATGGCAAAACCATTTTTGCAGTGAGTATATACCTTTGACCCCTTCATTTCGACTATTTTTCTCATTTTCTGTACTTTTTAACATGTCACTCCCGACACTTTTAATTGTTTATTTAAACAATTTCCTTACAAAATAACTGTTTTCCGCAAGTTGCATTATTTTTTTTCC
>JAPYZK010001828.1:0-21965 GCA_030522785.1 Platygaster equestris | reverse complement strand
ACCAATTGTACGATTGTAGTAAATAAATAAAAAATTTGTAATAAATAATCGTAGTGCTTTCCCTATTAATTCATATAATAATCATTCATCGGGTCGCTTCGAAAATGTCTCTCAAATATCTTTTTGAACACATTGACAGGATATTTTTCCAGTATATAATATTCACTAAATATTACTTTAGACAATATCTTCTATACAATTTTTCTAAAACATTTGCTGAATATCTTCAAAAATATTTAGTCAATATTATTTTCAACGATATCGTTTTTACAAATTTTCGAAAACATTAACCACATATTCTCTGGAAAATATCTTATCAATCTATTTAAAGAACATTTTTTTAACATATTTTCGGAGATATCCATTAGATATCGACATCAAAATATTTCTCCAATATCTTAGATAAACGTATTTTACATATCTTTTAAGAGACATTGATTTGATATTCCACAACCATCAACAAATCATACATCTTTAAGATATCTTCTGGAAGATTATTTTCGGACGTTGACAAGATATTCACGAGATATCGACAAGACTTTTTTTTCGCCAGGGTGCCGCGACATTTTACCACATTTTACAGTTTGCCTGTGTATGTGTGTGCATGCATGAACGTGTGTACCACTGATCTGTAAATACACTGGATAGCTGATGGGATAGGTGGGGATGACGGCAGCACAAGTCGAGCACTCGGAAACCTAACTTTATCTTAACTCATGAAACTCATCACGAAATTCCGCCGCCATGTTTTTTTCGGGCGCTGTGTCGTTTGGCCCCCGTGACCATGCCCGTGACTCCAGACTCCAGGCTATATCACATATATATATGATATTAAAGCGCTGTCTGGACGGTGATATATCGTGACAGAGGCTCTCAACTCAACGCTTTAGAGCGTTAGTGGTTTTTAGGCATTGTCAGTGGTTCCCAGTGACACTTCCCCCGACTGAATACCCGCTTTGGGTGAGCAAGCGTGGCTAATAATCAAGGCATCAAAAGGTAAGCCGTAATGCCTTTTATTTATTCGTAAAGTTTTCGCGATTTACGAGCCTTCTAAGGTTTCGATTTGCGCCGTGAAGCGAGGTTTTTCAGCCAGCCCTTGTCGCAGGCCTCAAAAGCATCATCAACTCATCCTGGCTCGAGTCTTACACTCGGCACGGGACCCAAGAAGGGACGGGCATTTTGCTCCGTCTTCGAAGGATTTTTCCGATAACGTTGATACTCCCGCAATCCTAGAGTTAGTTACACCTTTTTTTTATCTTTCTATTTTATTTTTTTTTTCTTACAACGATTGTGGTTTCGACAATATCGCAATTATTCCGCGCAATGTGCCGTCGTAGGCAGTCGTGGGTAGGTTCCCGCGGCCCGCGAAAACGAATGTTTTTTGAACTTCGAACGAATAATTTAAGTCTGGAGTTGTTAGTAATTTAGGCTTATTTTTGTACAGGAAAATGAGCAGTTCCGAGGAAGTTTCGTGGATTTCGTGGTTTTGTGGTCTCAGGGGTAATGAGTTCTTCTGTGAGGTGAGTTGGGCTAATCAGACAACTTTTTCTAACATTACTCAGTTATTTAAACATTGAATACACGTAATCTAATTTTAAACATGGTTCAGTTTATCAAATTTTGCCAGTGTTTTTTTCTTTCTTTTCTAAACAAACCGATTCAAGAGTTGCTAAAGTAGAGAACTACCGAAACTCTTGTAATTGATTAACATAACAAAACTCCATAAAGATAGTCGAGTGTTATAGAAAATATGTGAGGTGATAATATAAATGTAAGTGTTACATGGATTGTTTAATATGTTTTTACAGGTGGACGAGGACTACATACAGGACAAATTTAATTTAACAGGGCTTAATGAGCAAGTTCCACATTATCGGCAAGCTCTTGACATGATTCTAGACTTGGAACCTGGTAAGCCCGCAACATGTTCTCAAGATTTATTCGAAGCAACATTCAATTGTGTAGAAATATGTATTATTTATTATTATGACGCATGCTAAAAAATTATAAACCAGAGAATGACAAATTCAAAACAATTTTGATTATAACAACACATTACAAGTAAATTAAAGCATTGTAAAAATGATAGATAGGCCATGATTCAAAATCAACTGTCAAGATGTTGACTACTCTTAGCCATTACACATTTTTGCAAATGATTGTTTTTTGGCTGGTTTTTTCCATCGGGCATAATTGAAGGGTCGGCCGTCAAAACTGGCGTTGTAGCAATTTCCGTTGAGCTTATATTCTCATGAAATTTCATAAGATAATGAGCATTATGCGAATTGCTACATAATCAGTTTTTACCGCCGACCCTTCAATTATTTATATAAAAATAGTTCCAGAAATCTAAAAAAGTCGAATCCCAACCATCATAATGATGCAAATTGAATTGCAGCTCACAGAAAATTAATGATTGCAATTTTATGTTGAAACGAATGCAGCAAAGCTTAGAAGAATGATTTAATTTATCTAACTTGTATGAAAATTGTAG
Organism: Platygaster equestris; assembly: GCA_030522785.1. Classification (NCBI taxonomy): domain Eukaryota; kingdom Metazoa; phylum Arthropoda; class Insecta; order Hymenoptera; family Platygastridae; genus Platygaster; species Platygaster equestris. Next base: position 19,471 of record JAPYZK010001828.1, on the reverse strand, counting down.
ATTTTTCTCCGCTGTAATGTTTTAAAGTGAAAACGAAAATAAAAGAGAAAAAACTGGTGACTGGTGTTTCTGATACTTGTGATAAATTGCTTGATAATGGATATTGTTTTTTAGATGACGAATTGGATGACAATCCTAACCAGTCAGATCTCATCGAGCAAGCCGCAGAAATGCTCTACGGCCTCATTCACGCTCGTTACATTCTCACGAATCGGGGGATAGCCCAGATGATAGAGAAATATCAAGCCGGCGACTTCGGGCATTGTCCGCGAGTCTATTGCGAGTCGCAGCCCATGCTCCCTTTGGGCATGAGCGATGTCCCTGGCGAAGCCATGGTCAAAAACTACTGTCCCAAGTGTATGGACATTTATACTCCGAAAAGCTCGCGGCACCACCATACAGATGGCGCTTATTTCGGCACCGGCTTCCCACACATGCTTTTTATGGTTCATCCTGAGTATAGGCCAAAGCGCTCGACCAATCAATTCGTTCCAAGGTCATTATCAAAATTATCAAATTACATTTAATAAACTTGCAAATTGTATCGTCACTCGAGGCCACTCAACAACATTTTTTACTGCAGAAATACATTTTTCAACAATTTTATGTTTCGACGTCCATGTGTGAGATTCACAAATTTTTTGAACTTAAATGGAGAAAAGCTGATTCTCAGACTTCTTATTCATGAATTAGATTTGAGAAAACCTATGAATTCCATAATTTGAGAAAACTCAATTATGTGACTATTATGTTGATACACGTTTGAAAAAGTAAGCGTGATTACGTGATTATATATAATTCGAGAAACTATATTTCCATATTTAAATGTGTGTAGTCAGACTTGTTTTTTTTTCTTTTTCAAGTTGTAAAATTTTGATTTTCACAATTCATACATTTTTGAGTTTCAGTTTCTTATAACTTTTCCACTTTCAGTAATGTAATTCAGTAATCCACGTTTATTACTTGGAGCAGAAAAAACGTTTCTGAATCAATTTTATTACAAAATCATTCAAGTGACCAAGTTTTTTGCTCACTATTTCAAGAATTTTGTCATCAAAATGTGTAAGAAAGGTTTTGTTTGGCTTTGTGTCATAAGTTCAGGGAAAACGTCAAATTTTCATACTTGAATTTTCAGTCAGACTTTTTTGAATGCACCAAGTTCTGATCTTCACAATTTAGAGATTTTTGAGTTTTGATTGATTGCAATACTTGTAAATTTTCAGAAATAAAATTTAGAGTCTTAATCAAATAACCAACTTGGCATGCTTGTCACTTAGTAGCGTCAAGTCGGTTATTTTATTCAGGTCTTCAGTTCAATAATCCATGTGGAGCTTTCTGATTATTAAAATTTTAAATGCAAAAACTATCAAATTAGGATAGACTATATAATTTAGCTCACATATTAATTGAAAGCTAATAATTTTATAAACATCAGTTCCTTGATGTATTTTTACTCGATCTGAAACGTAATGTTGAAAAATGTTACCAACATGTTGGATTTATGTTGAAAATTTGTCAAATATCAAAGGTGTTGTGTGAAACTTATTAATATATGAAGAAAAAGGGTAATAATTATCCAGATTGTTTTAGAAACTCCAACATGGCTTGACTTTTTGCAGGTTATATGGATTTAAAATTCACCCGTTAGCGTATCAAGTACAACAGCAGTCGGCGTCTACGTTTAAGGCACCTCTGCGAGCCATTAACTACAATAATGGAAAGCGCTAAGAGCAAAACTTGGCAAGATGGATGTCTAGAGAAAAACAAATCTTGATTTGGTCCAAGAACAAAAATAATTAACCCAAATGGATAAGACAAGCTATTATTTAGTCCGAAAACGATTTTTTTATACGTGCATATATAATGGCTCTCGTTGGTTTTTTTATTTTCGAGACCCAACCCAAAGTTGACAGTAAAGTGCCAGTGGTAGGGTTTTTTTGCTAATTATTTTTTTGTGTCCCAAGGAATATATAAAAATATAGTAGAACGACGAGTGCTCTTGTGGATCAAAGAAGACTACATTATAGGGAATTACTGGGAATTTCGAATTATGGGGATTATTATAAAAAATTTAAAAATTGGCAACTTGGTTTCTTGTTTTAGCCACCCGAGAGTTCGTTATTTCACTGAAATCTGCAGATTGCTCCTCGACTGAATTTTTCTATTCAACTTCGTTCAACGCGCGACAAGGAACAACCATACATTCGATTTTTACTGCCAAATAGTAGTTCCTAAACTCGACAATGACAAGGACATTAAATTGACGACGAGAGCCGTGGTGAATTTTTTATTGAGGAGCATTTGCGTGTGGCACCGCGGCGATGTCATTCCAGCTGGTAGTTGCAATTTTCGAGTTGTTTTTCAACCGCTTTATATGTAGTTTATTACAAACCTTCAAGAAAAAAATTCCATCTGTTGAAAAAAAACTCACGAATATTACTACCAAGTGAAATCGTGTTGGTGTCACGCGTCAATAATCAGCACCAATAGTCCATATTTATTTTCTAGGGTCGAGTAAGTCGGTGTATAAAGAATGTTCGTTTATCGTAATTTTATTTGAATTGTCGAGTAAACGTGAATTGCGACGAGAAAAGAAGTGAATTGTTGTATAGTTTTTGTAGCTTTCACAAATGTGAGTTCGGAAAAAAAGAGAGCGATGCGCAATATTTCTGTTCTCTCAAGTAAAATTAGGAGTCTGATTTGTAAATTGTATTTGTACCACAGCTTTGGAAGCGATTTCTTGTGAGCAGTGACGCCTTCGGTTGATTTAATTTTATTGTAGATTTTTATGGCAATGGATTGATTAATTTTTAGTAGGTTCAATGGAAGATGTCGTCATCGTCGTTAACTCGAAGCTTTCAATAGTTGTCTTACAAAACAAGGACACATATTTTTTGACTGCAGTTTTTTTTTAATTATCACATCAATTGTCTGTAAAAAATATTCCCCCTCCTCTCCCCCCCCTTTTTTTCTGCCTCATGCCTTTTTTAGGCCAAGTCTGAATGAATTTTTTCTAAAGTGTATTGTAAATCAACGTGATAATTAATACATGACTTATTTGAATTACTTGATTCTGTTATTTCTACTTTCAGTGATAAAAAAAAACGTTACATCATGCTGCAAGATCAAAAAGCAAACAATTTTGAGTAAGTAATAGTAAAAATCGCCTTTTTTCAATATGTGGCATACAGACTAATATTCTGTAACTCGCAAAAAAATGACAGGTTTTCCGATTTTGGATGCTCAAAAAACAGTAGGGAAGTTGTCACTTTTTAGCGAATTATAGAAATTATTGTTGATTGTTTTTTCTTTTGTTTTGTTTTTTTTTTTTGAGATCCAGATTTTTTAATGAGAAATTGAAAAAAAGATCATTCTCTTAGAATAAAGTACAAATCCATTATTGTGCTGTATACAAAATTTTTTTTTTTTTTTTTTTTTTTTTTTTCAAGAAATAAAATCCGGGGGTCCCACAGGCGGGACTCGAACCCGTCTCCTTCCGCTTCAGTGGCCTCAGCCGACCAATCGCCGCGCAGTACCGCTTAAGCAATTAGATCGCTTGACCACCGAAGCGGCGTATTGTGCTGTATACATATTTTTACAATATTTATTTCTACATCTGATTTTATTAAAATTATTACATTTTTGAACTTTTAATAATTGTTCACATTTCCCAATAAAAACTGCTCTGAAAAGCAATTATTAAAATAAAAGTTCAATGTTGAAACTTTTACTATTTCAGGATTTTGAATTAAAATCTTAAAAAACTAGTCAAACGTGGAAAATGAAGATAAAAAAAACATGAATCTTTCCAATTTTTCAAAAATATTTCCCGCGGTTTCATGCATTGGCTGACACCGTTGCGTGGAGCCTTGCGTGCGCTCTCTCTCTCTGTACAATATGTTTATTTGTTTTGCTTGCTGTAATTATCATACAAGTTACAAAACAAAACGGATTAACAGAATAAAGTGATATAGTTCTTGCCTATTTAATGAAACATTAAATATTATTTAAAATTTTTTTTATTTGTATAATTATTATTTCAAAAATATTTTAAATCGTGGCAAGATCATGCAGAGTAATCTCTCTCTTATAGAGTTGATACGTTGAAAAGTTGTAAACTCGCAGCAGATTATGGCGACGCTGTATAATAAATAAATGAATATCATGAAAACGGCTATAAATGGCGGCGTTGTCCACACTCTTCATTATTGCCCCTTATTTTAATATTTGCTTCTCTCTCTTGAGACGCCATTAATTAAATCCAAAGGGTTTAATGGTTTAAAAACATTCACCGAGTGTAAGGTTATATTCGTAATTTTCCAATTTTCTGTGATTATAAAGTAAATATGAGCTCCAACGGCCTGTATAATCAAACATCTAAAAAAAAGTAAGTCTGCGACAATTTTTCTGTCGATTTAGTTCATCAGTGTGTCATATTTCAATGGCATTGGTGACAATACTCTAAAGTCAACAAAAACAATTTTTTGCAATATTTTCGATTGTTATGGCTTTTGATATCAAAGAGAAGGTTGGAGAAATTTATTTACGTCTTTTAAGTTTCGACCATGTTCAATTGGCATCTGTATATTTTTATTTTTAATTCGCACAAACTGTTCCGCGTTGTTTTCTCAGAAAAAAATTGACATTACAGACACGCCATGTGTAAATTTTATATATTCTCTGCAAATTTGCAGAGTACATATCCTGTATTTTTATCAGGGATTTTTTTAACAATTTTTTTAACTTTAATTTTGTGTGTGGAAATTTTGAAATTAATTCCCATATATTTTTTTTGGTTTACCTTTAATTTCTGCGAATTGTTTTTTAATTTGTAAACGCTAATTCACTAATCCAGTTCTGAGTACAGTTCCGAATTATTAGACTAAATTTAAAAATGTTTCAGTACAATAATTCACACATTTTAGTTGGGCATTTTGATTTTACAAATTGAAAATTAGGGACTTCTCAAATGTAACTTTGAATAGTCTTTCTCTTTTTTCATGTTGTTGATCAGCATAACAAAATGTAAGCTAACAATTTGATTTTATTGATAGTGATGCTCACCCAGCAGGACTTAGATGCCAAAAATGCTTGGAAATAGGACATTGGAGTTATGAATGCAAAGGAAAAAGGAAATACGTTCACAGATCATCGCGCACAGCACAACTGAAAAAAGCTTTATCAGAAAAAGAGGACAATCATTTGTAAGATTTTTCTTTAAACGGTTGAAATTTTTGCACAATTGTCCACTTGCATCCGATAAACAGTTTCCAATCATTTTGATTCCAAAATATTTCAACTTGTCAAGTTTGTTGCTCAGGCTTCATTTTCATCCAACCCTCTTGCTGGCTGAAAAACTTCTAACTTTACATCCAAGAGTTATGTAGACGAACTCGCGAATACAAATTTTGAAAAAAAGCAAAGGCAGTAAGAATTTCCTAATGGAATGAGTTGATATGAAATGTATGAAATTCTAAAGAATTATCTTATTGCAGTATTAAAATTTCAGTTCTGACTGATCTTTTCGGAGTTTGAAATTTCACAATCTTGACTTCTGTTCATGATTCTCAAAAACTTCATGGATCATGAAGTATTATTATCACAGAATTTCATAGAATTACTCTAAACAGCGCAGGAATTCTGAAGAATATTTTCATTATGTTGTTCTATTCAATCGTGACTTATTACCCAAATTTTTATTAAAATATAATAATTTCCAATGATGTCAATATCATAACAGTAACACTAATATTTTTGAGAATATTAACAACTATAGTCAGGAAAGCCTATATTGACTTTATCGATAATTTTTCCAGAGCCAAGAACAATTCAAACACTGATGTTCCACTGAAGAAATTGAAAGAATCATCCAAGAAAAAGGCGAAAAAATCAAGCTTATCAGAGTCGAGCAGTGACTCGTCAGACAGTGACTCGAGCAGCAGTTCCTCAAGCAGTAGCAGCAGCAGCAGTTCTAGCACAAGCAGTAGTAATAGCAGTAGCAGCACTTCAAGCAGTAGCAGTAGTAGTAGCAGCAGCAGTAGTAGCAGCTCCAGCTCCAGCAGCAGTGACAGTGACAGTTCTAGTGACGATAGTTCTTCGAAAGTTCGCAAAGGAGAAAAGGAATTGAAAAAGCGCAAAAACGCGCCGAAGAAAAAGAAACCTCGACTTTCCTAGAACTTATTTTTACAAACATATATTTTCCATCGCGATCATCCTATAAAATCGCTTATGAATTATTGTACAGATACATTTTTTTAGAAGTGTATTTTGTTTGTCTTTTAAATCTGTCGTAATTTCTCAATTTTTCAACTTTACATAATTTGTAATCAAGTCATCACACAAATTGATGTTTTAAAGTTTTTTATGTAATTTGGACAATCAGTATTTTGAGTGTTTCAGAGCTTGTCAGAGCTAGGATGAAAGTACTTCCAATTGTATAAATAAACTCGCATATCCGAGTATATTATTTTGTATACTTGTTTTTGATGGTTAAAATTTACAAAAGTGTTCAAGCATTTGAAAAAAACCCTCTTATAAAAAAGTGCAGCATGAAAACATTCCCCGTTTACATAATTATATTCTGCGAAATTGTATAAAATTTGGTGTATGTATTTTAAAAATTATTTTATTAAAAGAAAACTTAAGTTGCATCATAAAAGTACAAAAATGCTTACACTACTCCTTGTGTACCTGTCACGGTTTCATGAAATGCTTGGTTACAACAGATGTGACTTTACGAAAACAGTACATTATACAGCTAGAGGGACGTTGATTTACAAATCTTCACTCTACAGTACACATGATACTTTGACCCTTGCTTTTGTTACACGAAATTAATCATCAAATTCGGAAGGCAGAGTCTGGATGATGACTTTCCTTTTTCCATCGTACTTGAAATTGTTCTCCTGGAAGAGTTCACTGTCGTAAAATGACGCCAAACTGTAAATGTTGACTTGCTTAGCCTGGAAAGATAAAATAAAAAAACCTGGTAAAGAATTTTCTTCAGCAATATATAGTTTGAAAAAAATGATGCTCACCTTGTCTTGGAATAGTCGTTCCTCAATTTCGACAGTTTGCACTCTTCCACTTATGTTCCTTTGATAGGAAATGTTTTCCAAAACCATTTGCCGCAAAATATAGTAAAGCAATTCATCATTGTCTTTCTGGTATGACAAGTAGTTTTTGAATATCTGCAAGAAGAAAAAGATATAAATATATTGCATAAACAAAATATAACCAGTTTTATCATTAAAAAAATATTTAAATACAGAGAGTATGGCGCGAAAAATTCCTACTGTTTCTCTTTTGTCGAATATGTAAAAGCACTTACATTGCGCATCGTTTTCATGATTGAGAATTTCTGGCAATTCACAAAACTGTCCAAGACAATCCTGATTGCCATATTAACATCTTCATCACGAACAGTGTCACGAAGATGCATTTTGGCACTAGCTTCCGCCATCCTTACAATGCTCTCGATGTGCCGAACTGTAACTGGAAGACTTCCTGTCGCCTGAGAATAAAATATCAATATATTTACAGTCTAGAAATTTTCCGTAGCTGGTATACAAAAACACTCACCAAGCTTTCCTGTCTCAACTTGCTGTAAAACTGGGAAATTTTCTCCTGGTCCATTTGGCTCAACTGAGGCTCTATGTTCCTTTTTGCATAAAGTATGTATTTTTTGAGAAGGCTTTGCTCGATTGGCTTGTCGCGACCACGCAATGCATCGACTGCTCTATTTGCCGCTTCGTTTTCCCCCCAGGGATGGTGTCTCATATGAGAGTTAACAACAAATTTGGCCAAGTGACGATCTTGCATAGGATCGGCTTCGTCTTTCACCACGCACAGTATGTCGAAACGAGACAAAATGGGCTCTGAAAGCTCGACCTGGAAAGAGAGTAAAATAAAGTGATGTTCTGCAGATAACCAGTTGTTCCAAAATTGGTATGGGTCAATTGTTTACATTAGCAGAGAAAGTCATGCTGGTGTCGTATCTTCCGTTGATGGGATTAGCAGCTGCGATGACGCAACATCTTGCTTGCAAAGTAGTAACAATACCAGCTTTGGAAATGGAAATGCTTTGTTGTTCCATGGCTTCATGGATGGATGTTCTATCTTGGTCGTTCATCTGAAAATCAATCATTTCGTTAAGCATTCTGACGAAAATATTATATTTAAATTGATGTGCAATAAATTACACACACAATTTGAATATCATTTTCTTCACATAATTTTAGTTCATAATAAAGAAATTCATGAAATTAAACCAGTTGTGCGTTGAATGCAAAATAATTTTTTGAAATTCTTTGAAACGTAAAAAAAAAACTACAAAATCGCAAACGAAAATTCTTAGATTTGATTAAAATGCTGTAACTTTCATACTAAAAAGAAAAACACATACTTTGTCAAACTCGTCGATAAGACAAACTCCTTTATCAGCGAGGACCAAAGCTCCGGCTTCCAAAACCCAGTCTTTTGTTTGGAAAGATCTCTTGACATAGGCTGTAAGACCAACGGCCGAAGCACCCTGGCCAGTTGTAAAAATGGCTCGAGGAGCGAGTTTCTCGATGTATTTCAAAAACTGCGATTTGGCAGTTCCTGGATCTCCACAAAGCAAGACGTTTATGTCTCCTCTGATCTTGTGCTTTTGTCCTACAAGACAATACAACGATATAAATTGAGAAAACATGACTTGAAAAATGAAATTTCTCTTTGTTATTCAAGGAAAAAAATTGACCAGGGTTTTTGGCTTGCCCTCCAAAAATTGCCAAAGCAAGAGCCCTTTTGATGTCGTCGTGTCCATAAATGGAAGGTGCGATACTGGCGATGATTCGCTCAGCTATTCTGGGTTCTTTGCTCAGTTTCTGGATTGCAGCGATGTCTTCTTTTGTCAGAGAATCCAAAACGTCTTTGGAACCTTTGACTTGCATATGATTCACCATCAGAACCGTTGAAAAAACGGGAAATCCCTATCGATAAATCAAATGTTTATATTCATCTCAACATTCTCACCTAAAGTTAGTGACTCAGATAGTTTAACGTGATCTGAAAGGTAATGCCCACAACTTACCAGTAGTTATAAAAAAAGAAATCAGGCATGAGTAGGAAAGAATTCAAATTTGGAATTTTCCCTAAAATTTTTCACGAATCATCTTATCTTACACACTGCGCAACATTAAAAAAAAATGCACGTTACATTTTTCGTATTCAATGATCCATCATAGCTGTTGGTGTAGATGGCAGTGATATCTACTTCATCTCCAGGTTTGCAACGATCGACCAAATCTCCTAAAAGAATGCAGTCTTTGGTCCTGGGCACTTTTCCAGGCTGAACTTTACCAGGGGACTCTTGAATGGTCACTTTTTGGTAGTTTCGGTACAATGTTTTTTCCATGTTGATCTGTATGGAAAATTGCATAAATATTGAAAGATTTCATTCAAACTGAAGAATTAAATACAATTGTTGTATGGTTGTTGAGCGTTTATATGATTTTTTAAATTCCGGATTTTTCAAGTTTTTTTGAAGGTTTGACTTTAATTTTCCAGATCTTAGTGATATTTCACCAATTTTTACAAAGCAAATAGATTGTTATATTCTAATTTAATGAGTTTTCAACTTCGAAAACTTTTTGATACTCTGAGATTTGAAAACCTGGAAATTCAAATTGGAAAATTGGAAAACCTGGAATTTTTTCAAAAACAACATTATGCATTTTGAATTCGGAAAATTATAAATTTCAAGTTAACAAAGTTCGATTACAATTATGGAAATATACAAAATGCAATATTTTTTTACTTTCGTTTCATTTGTATTAATAAATGAAAAAAAAAAATACATATTAAAAAAATATCCAAGTCAAAAACTCATCTCCAAAAATTGAAGAATTTTATTTTAGTGAAACAAAATTGACAGAATTCAGATTGTGAAGTTGAAATCACAATTATGAAGTCGTAAAACCAAAAAGTTTCATGTCAGTTGAAAAATCAAAAATGCGAAAGTTAACAAATTCAGAATTCAAAGAGTTCGAAAATTTAGGACGACAATTCCTAAGAATAATAGGTTTTTCAGAACTTTTTTTTTCAACAACAGGTTTCCCAGGGCCGTAAGAACCTTGTTTTCAGTACTCACCATAAATGGTCCACCACTTTGACATTGAGGACAAGAAGTTGGTTTCACTTCCGTGATCTGAGTTTGAATAATGGGCCCCACAACAGTACCGCATTTTACACAATCGTACTGCACGACTGACAACTGCGGCATGACGCCAGAACTCGCAGTTATCACTGCTTTAGTCCGCACTAGCTGATTCAAATGCAATTTCCTGAAAGAAGAGGAAATAATTTCCAATTCAATCATGGTTCTCTAATTTTAGTGTTCATTTTTTAGCTTTCAAAGATTATAAATTATATTATATTATATTATAAAAGAGATTATGAATTTGCGTTCTGTGAAAAATCAAGACTCCCTGTTTTTTCTAGAATAATTAGTAAGTACCTAAATTGATGGATTTCTTCCAACAACGGCAGTTCAGATATTCGGACAGAAATTTCGCTTGACACTCTTTCGTAAGTTGGATAAATAGAAAGTACCAGTTCCTTGGCGACGGTGTTGAAAAGTTCGATCATTTGATATGGAGCTTCCGGGAGGAAATAAGCTAGGGTTTGTCTACTCCCTGCAAGATTTGTAAACTCGACCACGAAACTTGCCTGAAAAATGTTCATCAACATTTTGAATTTTCATCATAAGAAATTTTATATTTACTACTACTTGTCTGAGAAATAGTATACTACACGTCGAGGGGCCAAAAAAATCGAATCAAACTACACTGTGCAGTCAACTCAGGGCTCGTTTGAATTCGCTCATTTCCGGCCCGAAGTACATATACTATTTTTCCCCACGAAAACATGGAAATTGGGCAACTAAAGTAGTCTATAGACTCGCGAAAGTGGTCACAAGCCCACCAAAGACACCAACCAATCATATACGCGAAAACACGTAAATTTATTCAATTTTTTATTCATTTTCGCACATACGATTGGTTGGTGCCATAGGTAGGCTGCATGTGGTCACTTTCGCGATGGTTACGAAAGTTGCCATTTTCCATGTAGAGTCAAGAAAAGAATGTTTCTAGAGAAGGTTTGCAGTATGCAAATTAGTTGCGACCAATTGAACAATTTTGTTAATCAATATCCTGCAATTGAATTAATTTACCTGATTACTTTCACACATTTGACGAATACGTTCTCTGTACAAACATTGCCCTTCTCTGTTAACATATGTTCGGAGGAAGCTCCTGAACCTATTTTTGATTTCAGTGGCGGGGGCTAACTGTTGCACCCACTCTTTGACGGAGAAACCTCTGGTGTCCTCCAAGTTGTCAATTGATTCCACTTGCTAAAAAAAAAGGATTTTTATGTGTTGAAAATGTATCACTGTTTTTATTAATTGGTTTTGATAACTACATCTTCAACATCCATTTCTCCGGCAGCTGCTTTTTCAGCTTTTCTGCGTCTACGAACACGAGATGGATCTTCATCGTCACTTTCATCTATAAATTATCACAAAATTAATTTATTGTATTCATTTGCTGTATTCATTTATTGTATTTCTTTTATGAATGTCAGTTACAAAATCGATACACAGGGTGTGAAGTAAAAGAATAGATGTTTCAGTTATATTTTTCTCATCTGAAATGAATACCGACAGTCAGTATTTTTTCATTTCAGGATTTAATATTTGTTGAATTCAAATGTTCGATGTTTTTAAATTGAGATGAGAAAGTTTTTGTATTTACTGAGTTAAAAAAAGTGTTAGTTAACAGTAAAATTCTTTTCTGACAAAGAGATTTTTCAGATTATTAAACTTCTATGCATTTTAAAAACTGGGCAGTGGATGAACGAGTCTCTTAATTTCAATGAATTGATTCTATAGTTTTTAAATTTTTATCACAGATGAACGTGTACAATTCTTATACATTTTTTATTCAATAATAACTGTTAAATATATATAATTTGATAAGTCATAACATTTTTTATTTACCATAATAAACATCATCTCTTAGGATTCCAGCGCCTCTGTCACGCCTGTTCATTTCCGCTTCAGCTGCTATACGATCCTGAACAGACAGATCGGAATATTGTTCTTCGTCCAACACGCCTCGGTCGTATCGATCCAAATTTGGATTTGGAAGGTAATCACTACAAAAATTGAAAGAGTCAATTAACTTTTTTTGAAAAGCTTACTATATAATATGCTATACATTTTTCTATTAATAAAATTGTCTCAACATTTCGTTAATTTTTGAAAGTTACTAACGCCTCCATTCGATCGCCAAACAATTCTTCCCCGTCTTCTTCTTCTTCCATAGGAGCTTCATCATCAAGAAGATCATCGTTTTGAAAAGGTTCGTCAAAATCTGGCGCAGGCGAAGTGACGGCTTCATCTCTGTTGCGCCGGGGAGGTGAACTTCTTGCACTCTGGAAATTATTTCTACATGATTCAATACATATAATTTTATATAGAATAAATCGAACATAATAACACCTTCGCAATTTTGTAACTAACAATAAAAGTTTAAAATTTCTGTAACAATTGGAGTTACCTTTCAACTCCGAGATTCTGGAATTCAAATTGAATCAAGTATCGTGTTTTTGTGTAAAAGTACAATTTTTCGAATTTGATACAAAAGAAACAGAAATTTAGCGTAGAAAAAAAGTGTAAGCATCTGACTTACCATTGTTTATATCAGTTATTTGTAACTGGGACAGAGGATATAATTACATCAATTGCGGGAAAACAATTTGTTTCCAGTAGCTTTGCTAAATAACACTGCACAGAAATCGCGATAATAATAAGTAATACTTTAAACAACATAAATTCGCGGCATGCAAGCTTTAATGGTGCTTTAAGCGTTTTAACCTTCAAAGACCGATGGCGGGAAAATAATGTTATTATTTCTTTTGTCGCTTTCTCTCTCAGTCTACTGAAAAAAATCTGAGTAAACAGCGAGTGCAACAGAGTGAGAACGAGAAAGTGGATTTTAGAATGTAGAGCAGCAGAGAGCGCAGAGGCCGCGCCGTTCATAAGGAAGTTTACATCGTGCTCTCATTTACCCTGTTCACAATAATCACAACAGTCAATAAGTCAAACCTGTCAAACTGGAATTCGCGTGAACTGCACACGTGTTTACGTTTACACTTGTACACAGTGTCATATATATATATGTAAACGCCGAAACGTGTCAACAATCTGACAATCTGCAACAACGTTATCTGTCAAACTGTGTAAGCGGTGAAAAAGGACTCAAATTTGCATCAATTCACGTCCATTTTCACTGATTTTCACGTATTCCCGAACAAAGACAAGGTACATTACTGGGTTTTTTCAAATCTATAAAAAACGCAGTCATCATTATCTAGCTACCATTCAAAACGTCACTTTCTTTTGCAGATGATCACTGACGTTCAACTCGCTATTTTCTCTAATGTTTTGGGAGTAACACTCTTCTTTTTGGTACTTTTGTACCATTACATCAACGCGAATTATTCCAAATGAGATCAAGCGAACAAATACCGAGAATGTAATGGAGAATATATATAAGTTTGTTATCGCCTCTCTGAACAGTTTTGTACACATCATCAACATGTAATTCTAATTACTGGAATAAATCTTCTCTGTTTTCCAAGGAAAACTACTTTTCGTTATTTAAATTTTTTCGAATTTCAATCATTCATCGTTAGGTTGTATTTATTTATATAATACTAATTTTTAATTTGAATTTAAATCAACAAAAACATTCTCGATGTTGTATATTAATTACGAATTTAACGGCAAGCTTTTTGAATAATCTTACATCTTTTTATAACAATTTTCATATTTGTTTCTTATAAAATTGTGATCGCCAATTTCTAAAACCATAACATTTGTTGCAATTCATTTCAAAAGACTGCAAAAAATCGTCATCTTATACTTGTTTAAGTTATTTAAAGACCACACAGATATGTCAAATAATGGGATTTTTTTTTATTCTATCCATATTTACAGTGATTAAAAGTACAAAAATGTTCCCAGACAATTTTTGGAATAAAGTTCATGGGAAAATTACTTGTTGCTTGGACGATTTATTACAAACTAAAACACTATACGATGCATGAACTGACACTTAATTTTTGATAATTCATAAAACAGTTTTAAATTTATAACAACTCAGTATATTCGTCGCGACGCGACAAATCTGAAACTTTTAATAACAATTAGAATACTATCATTTTCAACTTTTCCAGTATTTTTTCAGATTTTTAACGTCGATCTCTTGGAACAAAAAATGCGGTTTTTATGAATATAAATCATTTACGAATATATAATAAAATTTTCCATTCCTCGAGCATTGAATAAACATTTCTCACAATTACTCGTTGTAACTGAAAGACTATTATAAATTATTTTATAAAAAATTACACTTTATAAACGACTGAAGTAAAACATGCATATTTTGTAGGAAAAATGTCTCGAAACCCGAGAAACTCACTAAAAATATGATTGGTAATGTTGTTTGTACAAAATTGTACAAAACTAACTTTCACCATGTACAGTTGTCGATATAAAAAGTATAGGTCAGCTTGGAAAATTGCTTTTTTACAGCATTACGCACTAGGAAAAACCTCACTTTGTACATTCCAAATTACAAAAAATTTACATACACTCAAGATTTCTCCCTTTCTCGCATTTTCAAAATACTTGGATTCAAAAATGGCTTACGCGCCATTAAAAATCGTCTCGTGACTTACCGTGTAGTAATTATTTCGTGTGCCCTAAACGCGATAGAAATAGTGTTACTATGGTAGCGCCGATATGATGGCAAATTAATCGAAATTTTTCCAGTTTTTTTTTGTTCTGTAAATCTAGAAAATTATATGTTTAGAATTCCATGGAATTTGATGATACACAAATTCTAATTTCCCAAATGTGAGAATTACACTTAATTTTAAAAATCAAATTGTTTTACTCAAGTTTTCTGTACACGAATGAAAATTGTAGAAAATACTCAGTTTAATGGATTTAACTAAAAATTTCCAAATTTTGTTTCTAGAAATCTCTCAAGTATTTGAACATTTTTTAGTTTTTCTTGTATTTTTTTTTTACTTGAGGAAATTGTGAATTATACAATGTTTTTCTTGTTTTGTTTTTGATTTTATAAGAAACTGGAAAAATTCAAATTACTACAATATTACTGTCGTAGTTTTAGTTGAAAAAATTATTGCCATTATAATAGCTGCGTCGCAATAGCAACACAAAAATTCGATCGTCTTAATAATCACAGAATTTGTCACGCAACGCTTTGCGACACACAATGAAGTTTCGAGCAGTTTTCTTTCGTTTCATCGATGTAACCATCAAAACCGTTTTTACAAAATACTATTGGCATAAAAACTTATGTATATTTTGTTATGTACAAGTTTAAAACTTGAATTCGAAGTTTTTCTGTATTTTACAGAATTATAGTACTTGAATGTTTACGTTATTTTTGGATCATTTTGAATTTGAAGTAACTCCTCTCGAAAAAAAAATTGCACGTTTTCAGTGCTTTACCCGCATCAGATGCTGTCATTTCTGTGAGTCAAAGCGTCGTCTTTGTCCATTGGCGGTGGGCCAGTTGGCAGCGTTGCGCTGGGTCCTGCTGTCAAATATCCCGCAGAAACTGCAGTGCCAGCTAAAATAGTTAATGACAGAAAAATACCACAATTAATTCAAATTTGCTAAAAAAAATTCATCAAAATTGATTCAAGTTCTAAGAAATTATTTGAGGCTTTTAAAATAATCTCTGAATTTTCGACTAATTCTAAGACTTTTACCAGTTAGGTAATTTGTTGCAGGGGCATTGGAAATGAATAAATCATGTCTTTGATCCTTGTATTCGGCCCAAACGGTAGATTTTTCGAGGATGGCGTTGATTTTATCACCCAGTAAAAGACTCCGCGTCATGGCTTTCAATGCTTTTACTATTTGAGCTTTTGCCGTCGCTGCGTTATCGATTATGTCTAAACGTCCTTCGAGAATGTTCAAAAGATAGGGCACCATTTCTGCCTCCAATGCCTGAAAATGTATCCATGAATACAAAAATCCAATATTGAAAAATACGTCATTACAGTCATTTCAGTTATTCAGTTTTTGAAAGTGAAAAGATTAATTCATCACTCTGAAAACAACGAGTTTATGTGGCATTACAGCTAGAATTATCAATCTCTCCGTGTATCAATTTGTACTTTAAATCTTGTTTATCAATTTAATGACTGTTTTTAAAAATAGCTAAACAATAACTTAAATACATATAATAAAATTAATTTGTTTTTAAAAACAGACCTGTCGGATGAGCCTATCTTCGTTTGTCGAAAACAGTCTGTTGAGCGTTTCACAAGCAACAGCAATCATGTCTCTTCTCGACTTCATTGCATGTTTCAAAGGACTTATGCATTCAGTTTCACAGATCGAAGAAATGCAGACCTATTGAACATAAAATTAACACAATAAACCAAGCACGTTACTACCGCTCCTGGTTAATGAAAAATTACGATCTATAGTAACCTCGCTTGCAGCAAGTTGATGCAGAATCAAAATAGCCGACTTGTAAACTGAAGGTTGAGCATTTTGTGCGGACATCAATCGGCACAGCCTTGGGATATGTCCTAAAGACGGTACTTGATCAGCCAAACTTGGCTGTGCTTTCAAAAGACACACCAAAGCTTGAGTCGTCAAATCCAGCATTTCTGACTGAAAAATATAAATAAATCTCATTTCTTTTAACTTTTAAAAACATACTTTTACCAAAACTACTCAAAAACGTGCGAAATTACGTAAAAAAATAAATAATACAAAAGTGTAAAAAATTAATAAATCAACAGAAGAGCACTTTTACAGAAAAGACACTGAAATAATGGAATAACATAAATGGTGAAAATATAAACATAATTCAGATTAAAAATGCAACCAAAAACATATTATGTCATTTGTAAAACTATGAAAATAATTTTGGAAGAAGTTTGAACTTGCAGAATAAGTTTTTACATCAGTTTTGTCCTTCGACATGAGGGCCAGATTTGCGTCCATGAGCTCGTTCAAAAATTCTTTTGGTTTCCTCAGGGCCCACGCAGGACTAGACACAAATAGTCTGAGATAAACGCCCCCAACAACAGGCTCGTTTGAAACGCTGTCGAAGTTGTTTTGTGACTCTGGCAATTTTAGAGCTGCGTTTGGATTGCGTTTTTGAGCTGCGTAATGCCTGAAGCCATATAAAATATATTTCATCAACAATATTTTTCTAGTTATTTCGGGGATTTTCTATTTACTTGCATTCTTACATTTTTCTGTGTTCATATTCACGTGTATCAAATTACTGCGATCAAGAATTAGGAAAATTCGTACATAAAAATATCAATTCAATTTGAAAACGCACTCATCCTTCAAATCCGCGACTATCCTCGAAACTTTGGTTTTAGCTTCATCATCCCAGATAAGCTCGGGATTTTCTTGTTTTGTCTCGAACATATGTACACATTGTTTTGGACTGTCACGAATCGCTTCACTGAACAATCTTGGCAAGAATTTGGATAAATCAAGTTTGACCTTTGGACCTGCCAACTTGTCCGACGACATTTTTGCAAGCAATTCTGCCGCTGTTTCACGGACCTGAATGTTGCTCGAATTACAAAACAAGTCCAGGATATAAATAACTGCACCTGAAAAAAAAATTTTCCAATTATCCAAAAATGCTCGAAGTTGCGTTCGTGATTCAAATTAATATGTTTCAAAAAATATTGTATTTTAATTTATAAACATGGAAATTTCATTATTCTCAAAGAAAAATAATAATACAACTTTAGAACAAGTTTCCATAAAAATTGTATAAAAATGTACCTCTATTCAGAGCATCTTTCACGATTTTCGTAGTACTCATCAAGGCGTACAAAGTTTCCAGGATCAGAAGTTGGTGATCTTTGAGACTATTCAAACAAAGTAACAAATGCACGATGAGATCATTCGCAGCGATGTCACCAACGCACTCTTGACTTTTGGTAACGTTGCTGATAACTTCGAGGGATCCTTTTTGAATGGGTTTCAAGTTGTTGCAACTCAAAAGACAAAATAAAAGTTGAAAATGTCCGATGCATTGGATTTCGATGCCTGGATAACTTTTTATCACATTTTTTAAAGCTTCGAGAGCCATCACTACGTGTCTCAGTTTTTCTTGCTCTTTTTTCGATAAAGCTATGTTGCCTACTGAAGCGACGTATTCTGACGATTTGTTCAAGAAGTCAAGAAGTTCAAGGGTAAAACCTTTTGGATTCTGCAAGAACAAAATTGAGTTACAGAAAAAACTTATCAATTATTTGGAAATTCATTTTCTGAACTCTAAAAATAGGAATTTATGGAACTTAAAATGACTAATGATATATACTTAACTGATGTATGTCAGATTCGAAAGTTTTGATATTCAAATTAGAAAATGAAATTAATGATGAAAAAACTGTACAATCTCCCTCTCAAGTTCGGTGCTACGATCACGCTACTGTTCACTCTCTAATTCTTCGAATTTTTTGAGTATTCCAAAAGTTTGGAAACTTCGAAAATTGTTAAAATATCAAAAAAGTTTGGAATTCATGAAATTTTTATAATTTTCGAATGTTGTGGAATCCCAAAATTTTGAAGAATTTCTGAAACTCTGAAAATTTCCAAGAATTTCTTCAAAAAATTCCAACAATTCTCAAAATCTCCGAAATTCTCGTAATTTTTTGAATTATCGGAATGAATGAAATTTTCAAAAATGTCTTGAACTTTCCAAAGATCTAAAACTTTTTGAAATTCCAAGAAATTTCAAATGCTTCAACACTTTGAAATTTCCGAAATTTCGGAAATTTTCGAAATTCATGAAATTTTTATGATTCCCGTATTTTGCTGAATCCCAAAATTTTGAACAATTTCCGAAAATCTAAAATGTTTTAAAATTCTTGAAATTCATAAAAAATTCCATTTCTTCGAAAATTTCTAATAATTATTAAAATCCGTCGAGTTCTTAAAATTTTTTTAATTATCAGGATAAATAAAATTCCCTAAATCCTTGAAATTTCTAAACCTTTCCAAACTTTCCAAAAATTCTTGAAATGTTGACAAATTCTTGTTTCAAAATCTGTAACAAATTCCATTTCTTCAAAAATTTCGAACAATTCTCAAAATCCCTAAAATTCTCGAAATTTTTCAAATCATCAGAATAAATAAAATCCCCGAAATTCTTGAAGTTTCCGAACCTTTCCAAACTTTCCAAAAATTCTTGAAATGTTTAAAAATTCTTGATTTCTTGAAGTTTTCGGATTTTTCAAATATTCCAAACATTTCAACACTGCAATTTTTCAAAATTTTTCAAATTTCGAAAATTTTCGGGATTCATGAAATCTCTCCATAATTTGCGAATTTTGC
>JAPYZK010001827.1:0-16030 GCA_030522785.1 Platygaster equestris | reverse complement strand
AAAGAATTTGAAAGTTATGCAGACTCCAAAAGTTGTTCAGTTTTCACATTTATAGAAGTTTCACAAATTTTAAAGAATTTCGAAAGTTTCGAATCTCGGGATTTAGAAGATAATTAAGCATCTAAAAAATTTCAAGAATTATGCAGTTTTAGGATACAAAATCGTAGATTTTTCCAAGTTTTAGAACCCTTTGTTCCTTAAATTCTTGAGAAATATGTACCGCAAATTCGCTTGAACTCGAAATAAACAGTTTGAGAAACAAAATCCTTCGATAACATTTTTTGTTCATTGTTTTTTGATATCTGAAAGTTCGGATAAAGATGATATTTTTCTGAGAAAAGTAACGACGAAGTAACGAAACGTTACTTTTCACAGACAGCGACGATAACGAGTTATTTCATTTTTCGGAGTAACGGTAACGTAACCAGTTAGATGTTCTACCTAAGTAACGGTGACGTAACGCGTTACAATTTTACGAGTAACTTTCCAAACCCTGTTAAAAGTGTTATTGTTCATCTTGAAGTAGGTTCTGAATGTAAGGTGGATAGTAGAAGAGAATCTACGTAGTTAATCGCTCGAGAAGTTGAGGCATGGAAATTCTTGTACATTTAAGCGGAAATTGTTGCGATCATTAACGATCGTATCGATAACCTCCGATCTCTGTACGTGTAACGTGAGGATAACTTGACAGCTCTCTCACAGACAACGTGAGCGCTGACAGTACCGATTTTCGCTGTGGTCTCTGAGAAAGTACCGCTTGTGTTTATCGCGCGAAATAGGTACATACGTCAGCATATACGGACTGAGTTCATCTCTTGATTCGCTTTCTACGATAACCGCGTAAAAGTCGTGCTTTTGGGACGATTCGGCGGCTTTGCTACTGATGCTGACTTTTCCGTGTTTCATGGGCTGTTTAGGTGATGGAAATTTGGTTCATTCCATGTGATGATTAAATCTAGAGTTTAAACTGGTGATGACGTGACGAATTCATGGCTAGTTGAAAAAAATCTTACTCACATTCCATCAGAAATGACGAAAAAACTATGCACGATCGTTAATACGCACATTTAAATGATAATGTATTCAATAACTTGACCACACTATTAAGGTTGCAAGTTGCCTCCAACAATTTGTGTCCTTTCATGACTGTGATAAATCTTCCTTCGCACGTAATCATTTATTCCCTAAGGTGGTCTCTTACCAAACGTACAAATGATTTTACACACTTGTAACTCAATGCATTGGACGGGACACGCGTGTACACACGTTCTCCTCGTTACAAACACACGACTCGTAAATGAACACCTTGGCTACACAATCCGCGCGTTCGAAGCCTCGAGCAAAGTCATACATTCTGCTTATACTTTATCTAAGCTTGCAAATTATTGGACTCATCACAACAATTTTAAAATCGCGGATGACTATTTTTCTCCGAATTATGCAAAGTGGAAGGAAAATTCTCCATATCGAGGAGTTCGAGAGTGGTCACATTTTGAGGCTGCTAGACTTCGAAAGAGAGCGTGGAAAAATTATGAAAGACCGCGAACGGCACGCTAATATTGTATGACTTTGACCGCCTCTGGTAACCACGCGAACGAAGCCCCCGAGGGCAGATCGGGAATGATTAATAATGTCTTAGTGAAGTAACGGCCGCCAAGATTAGCGAGGAAAAAAACTGACGTGTCTGAGTACGAGACACGATTGTATATTAATCAATGATTAAACGTTTCGTGAATTTTTTCGCGGGAAATTGAGTCGAAGAGGAAAATGCGGATGTGGCTTTTTATCGCGCGATGCATAATTTTGTTGGTGAATTCGGAAGTGAATAATAGGCTAGGTGAGGCGGGACTTGAGGTAGACTTATGCTATTTTTTTCGTGGTTATTATCTTATACAGCTGAATCATCTATATTCAATCATTTCACACGTACAGGAGGTTTTTATCTATCGTTCTTTTCCGATCATGCTTTATACGTAGCCTCGGGTCGAAGGAACAATTGTTCTTTTGGCGCGTGACTCGAACCGTGATTGAATCATTGATTACCATAATACATTATTATCTGTAGTTCGCGTGATAGAATAACCGTTGTAAAAAGATATCGGCGATTCGCTTTGTGGAGGGGAAAAAAATCTCGGCGCGAAAAAGTAGCTCGTCCAGTTTTATCTTCTGGAGTTCATCGATTTATCTTGTTAATCCATTACTAAATTGTGGCACCTTAGAAGTGCCGAGAGAAACCTTGGCTGAGTTCCAGAATTTACGGGACTCGCTTTGCCGCGGTAAACAAATTTCGAAGGCTTATCGGATGTTAAGGGATCTAATGAAAATGCAAGTACGAGTGAACAATAATTTACTGGCTGCGTTGCGCTTTTTAAACTAATCCTGAGCACCTGGTAATCCCTTTCGTGAAATCCTCATTTAGTATGAAAATTTGCGTCGTTTCGGATAAAAATCTCTCGATTTATACTGTGTTTGCTGCATTTTCGATGTCATAATTTTTCTGGATGTTGTAGTCTTCATTATTTTTGACGAATTAATCCGATTGCAAGCGGGGATTATTTTTACGAATTCATCAGTGTTTGCGAGTAGGGTTTAATTTTTATAGCGAAAGCTCGGTTCTTTCGAAAATTACAGTTTATCTGTTACGTGGATTGCTTTGGTTGCAACTCATTGGATATTCTGTTAAAATTGAAGGTGAGATAAATTTATGCTGCTTTAAGCGCATTACAGTTTTCGAAAAAGTGTGGAATCTACGATGAAGCGTCGAGTCCGTTTGAAAATATGTTACTGGATTCCCGAAATTTTGGATTGTTTCCTATTGTTCGTAATGCATCATGAGATAACGCATGGAGCAGCATGAATATTGTATTTTTTGACAGTGATGATATTTACAGTTGAGAGTAATTATGGGAAAGTAGTACGGAACTTATTTATAACTCGTAATTTGATCAATTCATGTTATTTACATAATTTTTTTGAAGATACAGAATGATAGAATATGAGACTTGCTTTTATTTGAAAAAATTATTTAAAAAAAGCACGCAAATTCTGTCTGCAACTAGACACTAGGAAATGTTTGAATGAATACCATTTTTTTGGTTACAGTGTAGATAACTACAATATTTATTTAAAATAGACAAGTTCTCCCTATGGGATGAATTATTTCTGATAAAGTTATGTCGTGGAAGCATACAATATACATAAGATGAATGAGATGGTACAAATTTACCGCATAAAATTAAGTATATAGTATATAATTTCAACTCAACTTATATGTAACGTTAGATCCACTATTTAGAACTTCCCACACTCAATATTTCTAAAACTGGTGTACAGCAAGGAATTTTTCCCGCGAAAAATACCCTTACTTCTCTACACATAGGGACTAGTACAATGAAAGTCCAAAGTCCATCAAGTGCACAGACAACGTGGAACACATATCTGTAATGAAATTAATGGACTGTATTGTAAAAGTCAGTTAGCAGGTAACTTATAAAAAATATGGTGCCAAAATTTGGGGATAATAACGTGCGGAAGAAGCGGTGGATAAAGTAATGAAAAAGTAATAGGAAAGTCAGTGAGTGAGACATTATCATTGCAAACGGTCGCATGATTATAGGGCGTATTATCTCATTGTTAGACAAATATTATTTTAAGAGTGAAGTTTTTTTTTTCGTGTCCATTAGCCTTACCCGTATCGATGATCCATGTACTCTTTAAATGTGACTGAAACTATATCCAATACCGAAGGAATGCCTGCCATTATCATCAATTTCAAGAAAGTTGAGAACTTATTCTTTGCTGCCTTGATTCCGGCACTTTTGAGCTCTCTTTTGCGAAGTATCAACAACTTGATTGATGTCAGGATTAGGTAAACGACGTTGAGTATCAATAAGCAAGACGTTGGTCCGTAAATGAATGTCCATCTTGACTTACGATCTTTGCAGGAAAAATATACGCGTGTGTTAGCTCTGTTTAGTAGGTCAAAGTTATATTTATCAGCTGCAGTTTATACAATTTTGACAATTTTCAGGCAAATCGTAGTTGAATCGTAGTTCTCAGTAAGCTACTTCTTCAAATTCAGTAAGATAACCCTTATGGAAATTCCCCACAACTTGAAGGTCAACTTTCAAGTTGAGAGTTGACCCTCAACTTTCAGGATTATTTTGAACACTCAACTTGAAGGTTAACCCTGAAAGTTGAGGGTTAACCTTCAAGTTAAGTGTTCGAAATAACCCTGAAAATTGAGGGTTAACCCTACAAGTTGTAGGTTAACCCTTAGGTGGAAGGTAATTTCAGTTTCCACTTGTTCAAAATGGATTAAGTATGTTGAGGCATACTTATTCTTTTGAATTGGCGTTCAATAGTCAAGAATTTCGGATGTGAACCCTCTATGTAAGTTGATATGATAGACCAGAGAGAGAATGTCATCGGTCCGCAAGTTCCAATAATACAATAGATGATGAATAAATTTTTTTCACTCAACGGGAAAATAGTAAACCTGAAAACCATATCGATGATATTTTTTAATATCAGAAGAATACATTTCACATTCCATTGGAAAATAAATTTCATTTCACATCTGAAATGAAATTTCTGTATAGTTTTTGAAACAATAATATTCAATTATCACTTTCTTAGAATTATTGTTAGAAGAGTGAATCGAACAACTCGTAATTCATCGCAACGTAGAATTTTTCAGAGTCACTAACAATCAGTAAATAAGAAATTAAGAGCATAATTCTTATTTTTTTAAATAATGGACTTCAAATTAGTGGATCAGTGATGAGTCGTGTTCTCGCATAATTATTGGAAATATGGAACTCACCAAATTGCACGCCACACATCGAAAGCGAGTATGTTGAGCCAGAAAAAAAAGGACATCCACACGAAGTACCAGAAAAACACTGAAAAGTTGGACATGAAATTTATTTTTCTTCTCTTGTCCGTTTGAAAAAAGACCTGGGTCATGGAAAAAGAAGGCCAAACAGAAATTTAATAAAAAATAACTCGTGCAATTGAAATGGAAGTTAAAAAAATGTTACTTATTCTCTAATCTCACGTCCGGAAATACGCTATATATGAGGAATTACTCAATTCAGATGGGAGAATTCCACTATCAGGATAGAGAACTTTCAGCGTCGAATAAATAGTGTCAGTGATATAAATCATCATCAGCGCTGATATCATGCACATAATAATTCGACGGTGAACATTTTTTTTCCTCGGAAGTAAACAGTAAGCGATGAGCGTAAGAAAGAGAGCAACCAAAGAAGTAACAGCTGAAAACAAAAACACGTAGTCTACCCAAATCGTTTCATGAGTAATTTTCGATAAGCAAATTAAGCTTTTCGAGTTGTTTGTCTGTAGATCTGACACGCAATAACTGAAAAAAGTTCCACGTTTGTTAATCTTTGAAGTGACAGATTCGTTGTTTGATGAAAATTTGAACTTTCAACCTTTCTGTAGATATGTACACTGTGTACACTGTTACGGAATGCAAGAAAGTATGGTCTTCAGTAATAATATTAGATTCAGATAGATTTTTCTTAGGATCGAGAATTTCGTGTTTTTGGCATGTGAAACGCAAAATGTTTCCATCAGAACAGTTGCTCGTTTCGAAATATGTCAGATCGAAATTGGTATTTCCTATCCTGTGACCCAAAGAACACGGAAACGTCCACAAAATAGCAATCGCGTGGGAAAATGTGATTAAATACGTCATTTTCATTGTTGTTTCTGCGTGGGAAAGAATAATTCGTTCATTTATTACGAAATACGAATTGAGAAACATCTACCTAACACTGAACTGAACTTGTGATCGATTTTTATGGAGATGATTTCCATACTTCCCCTTACAGAAATCCCCCTTGACTTGAGGGTTAACTCTCAACCGAGGGTTAACCCTTAACTTTCAGGGTTGTTTCGACCACTCAACTTGAGGGTCAAAACATGACAGTTGACATACCTGGCAGTTGAGGGTTAACCTTGAAAGTTGAGAATTAACCTTCAAGTTGAGTGGCCGAAATAACCCTCATATTGAGGGAAATTTCAATTACTGTTACCAATCGTAAACTTACATACGTGGAATCGTTATTGAAGTTATTTCGTCATGTCCAACTTTCCTTATTGACTCTGAACATCTTCCATATTCATCTGGTGATGATAATTAATTAGTATATCGCCCATTGCAAGGAAGACAATAACGACTGTAAGTGACTGACTGGCCGTTTCAATGTTTTAAAATTGAATTCCAAGTACACAACATTTGATCAAGTATTGCGAAGTTAGATAAAAATGACGAAAACGAATTTTTCCATGACGTTCGCAATGTTTGCGTCCGTTTCTTCAAAGTCGCCGACATCGAAAAAGATTTCCTGAGTGTACTATATCCATTATCTGTCACTGTTTGAAGAAAAATACGATTGTTAATGCAATTGTCTTGTATATGGACTGTCGATGACATCTTTAGACAATATTAGATCCCCGAGATAAGAAAATTAGAAATGTCGATTCGGATAACTATCCAAATTATTCATACAGTTTTGTGACATTAGATGATCTCATCAACGGGTTGATATAGAAATTCAGAACAAGAGAGGAGGAGTAGGTAAACACTTTTGAAGAACAGTGTACCTATTAAAGTTCATTTTTATCACTAATAATTATTTCTATACACTCGATGATAAACTCTTCATGAAATTTAATGGATTATGCTTGCCCTTTTTATAATCTTCTTCAAACAACTTACATATTTGTCCAATCACTTTTTTCTGATGATGAAATAATGATTCTTGGATAGATTTTTACGAATCAAATTCTAGATTGCACGTATATTTTTTGAGTCATTTTTTGTAAAATTTGATACATGAAAAAATTTTACACCTATCTATAGATTATGATAGTAAACCTTTTAGAGCATTTCACGATTGATCGAGCGTGAAGGCGTTGCACCGAGCAACTAGAATCCGAATAGTTCCGACGTGTGTGGAAGCCTAGAAAATCGACATCGCCAGCAGGGCAACTCGTCGATGTTTACCGACGCACATCCGGGTTGATGCGCGTGGACGGGAACATTGCTGCGGATCGAGTGCTTACTGCTTGGGTTGATCGATCGACACGGATTCCTCGCACGTGACAATATTGACCACATCGTAGAAACCGAGAGTACGTTAATTGCGTATTATGCTAAGGATGCGTGAAGTGTACTCTGGTCTCGGCTCCCATTAGAGCTACAAGTAATGAGTCATCTTGGAGTCCAGTTTCAACAGGTCGAATCGCGATGATTGGTCGAAACTGTACATTAAAGAGTCATTTTAGGGAATTTCGGATATTCAAATAGAAGTAAGATTAGAAGTCGAGGGATTTTTATTTCTTAGAAAAGAACTTTTGGAAACATACTAGAGAAATTGTAAAATGAATTTTGGAAGTTTTAGAATTATGCGATTCTTGAGGATTCTGAAGATTGCAGGTAAGTGAGGAAATTTTGAAAATTCAGAAAAATGTTTTGATATGTCGAAATTTAGAAAATTCGTTTTGAAAATTTCGGTATAATACAAAAATTTTATTAATATTGAGTATTTCACCACAATTTCGGGAATTTCGATAACTTTCGAAATTCCGAGAATTCGAAGAGTAGAAAAATTTGAACAACTTCAAAGTCTGTAAAATTTATCGAATTTTCACATTTCATTCCGAAAATTTTGAAAATTTCGAAAATTTGATCAGATTTGAATAAAATATTTTTTCTGTTGAAGATTTTGGGAGATACCAAAAATGCGAAGATGAAAAAAGTGTTTCGAAGGATTTTAAGTGATTCGTGAAAGTTTTCAGATCAACGTTTGTGTAAGTTTCTGTATTAAGAAAATGATTAGACTCATGATACTGTTATCTTTATCAATATGAAATTCTACATTACTATTCATCATTCAGAGCTTATTTCGAGGAATTCACGAGAATAAATAGATCTGGGAACATTATTTCCCCATGATACGAAAAAAAGTTTGAATCCAAATACAAGGAAAAATTCTAAAATTCTCGATTACAGAATTAGACAAACATTAATCGAAAATACAATGAGCCCGGAAGCAAACGTCAATGTTCCATGATAAGATCGTCCTTTCTACTTTCCTTCATTAGGCAGCGAATTATTATATCTACAAACACGGCGTATCTCTTTTCCAAAGTATGGAAAGTTCGCATTCTCCGCACGCATAGAAAGTGCATTTTTCGGACGCAACAAAAGGTTTGGGGGCGTTACCACTCCATACGTGCACACGAGATAACCATATTTCGAAGAATTCTGTTTTCTCTATTATTTCGATTTTGATCGTGCCTTGGCGAGAGAATATGATTTCCTCATTGCTGCAGATGATGCGGTAGTTGGGACGCAATCAAACTTCGTCTCGTGTCGTTGTATCTAATTTCGTAATATTCCCAGTGTTGACTTCGTGGAAGTTTTGAACGCGAGGGCAAGAGCGAGCTTTTGCAATTACTTTTCTTACTGGGGAAAAATATTCGCAGGCGAGACTTTCCTTCAGCATTCCTTGATTACGGTGAATCAGAGATGGCAAGTTTTTGTGGGTATTACTCTTGGAGACGGTTTTTCGTGCTTTGGAAAGAAGCCGAGTATATTTTTTACACTGCTCAAGTCATTTCGAGTCGGTGAATTCAAGATTGAAAATATCGATTCATTACTTTCTTAACGTGGACGCTTAATAAGGGTCAAACAATTTTTGGACATTAATGCCCTCTAAAATTAGTCCAAACTAATTTAGAACAAATAGGAAAAACAGACAGAGCTCTCAATTTTGGAATTAAAGCTTGCCCCAGGACACCTCTTTATTCCCATTAATAACAGGGGAAAAGTGCATGTTATCAGTGTTTCTTTTGTTTACTCGAATATTTCAGCAATTAAAAATATGACGAGCACATAAATTCTTAGGGTAGTAACACTAGTTTAAGAAAAAATATTTGTTCGAGCTTGAAAATATATTCTATGTCAATGGGGAGGGGGCATGACAGAATTAAGACTAATTTCATGAGGGAACCCAAAATCGAGACTGGAAAAATGTTTATAACAGAATTTTTCATTTGAAAAATGCATAACGTTTTCGCAAAGTTCCCTTTTTTTCCGAAAATTGTCCAACAGTTTTTTGAACTTGATTTGGTGTTTATTATTTTTGACTCGATTTCTTCAAAATATTGATTACATTACTCTAAATTTCGGATGATCCTAAAAAAAGCCTGAACCCCCTCCCCCACCCCTGTTTGTCAATCTAGAATATATTTTCAAGGTCAAACAAATATATTCCCTTGAACTAATGTTACTACCGTAATAATTTATGTGGTCGTCATATTTTGAACTGCTAAAATATTCAAGTAACCAAAAAAACCCGATAACATGCACTTGTCTCACGTTATTTAAACGGGAAAAAAGAGGCGTCTTGGAGCAAACTTTAATTTAAAAATTAGAATCTCTCCCTATTTTTCCCGTTTTCTAAAAATCAATTTGGATCAATTCAAAGGGCGGCAGGGTCAACATATTTTTTTACATTATCGTATTTCGATTACTCGCAAGTTGAGTATCCGAAACAATATTCTTGTCTAGTCTTGATGTTAAACTCCATATTTGCGTGCATTTTTAAAAAATTTCGCCCCCGACCGATTCTTGGTAACTCATAATATCAGAAATTATGCAATGCGAAATCACGAGAATATTTCTGTAATGCGATCACGGTATAATTTTCCATTTTGTGGAATGCCCGAGTCGTTGACACCGGGTATTACGTCCTCCCCGTAATCCTCGAACTTCGAGAACGCTCGTTTTGTTTCTGGAGCAAGTCTGGGTGGATTCCTCTAATACTTAAGATAATATTTAACACGGTCGGGCTCCCGGCTACTCCATAATCTGCACGTTGATATTAGATTACGAGAAAGGTTTCTTGTGTACCCGAACTACTGAGCCCCTTGATCCATTAAAAATTCCTTTACGTTGTACACGTTATTAACGCCGTACGGGTATCATTTGCATTCGGCGTTCTCGCCAAACTGCGCAACCGATTTCATAAGTGATTCGAGTGTCAAAACTTTAGGACCGGCGTGTCATTGTTTGGGCACTTCCAGTGTTCGAAACTCCGAGCACCTCCAGTGTTCGCAACTCATCAGTCGTCTTGAGAGCTCTGTGATGTTTGGGGAGATGGATTTGGTAGCGTGTTTAGGAGGAGAATCCATTCGTTATGGTTATTGGTATTGTGGATTGGCTTCCAAAGACTTTCGAATGCCTCAACTTGGATTGAACAGCTGTAGATTTTGTCGTGAAATCCACTTCCAACTTTGTAGTAATCAAGAATGTACATACTTCCATAATTTACACGTAGGTTAGGATTTTTGATCGAATTTTCCTGAAAAATTTTTTAATAATAATTTAGGAGCGGTCTAAATATACCTACAGACGTTTGATTTTTATCACAAACACCGAAATATGATAGAAAGCGTTTTGTCGTATATTCGGAGTTTCTTCGACTCACGTTCAAGGATGGGAAAGCCTGTGAAAAAATTTTTCTCGTGCAACAATGTCCGCACGTACGAAGTTAAAAGATGTTCCGGTCATAATTTCCAAGCTGGGCCCGTGAAAAAAAAGTACGACGATACTTACTCGAATTGTAAAACAAAAAAATCTTCTCAAGTTTCATGGGTGGCAAGGTATTCAGGATCAAAGTTGAAAAGTTTGCATTCAGCCGTCTTGTAAGTCGTGGTTGGATTTAAACTTTTCTCGTTTTACCGGATTAAGAAGCGCTGTGAATGAGACGGGCCCACCCAAGTAGAGGCAGCTTTAGCGAATTGTGAGTAATTGAAATAAAAATGGGATCGCCCCGAGTCACATAAACAAATGTAGCGCACGTCTCATCTTCGTGAAAATGTTTTGGCCACGTTTCAACAGCTGCTGCGGCGCAGGATAGGAAATGAAAGAATATGTGACATAAACGCCGCGGAGAATATAAGATTAATTGGATTTACACTTGCTCGGCTTGGCAAAAACAACGTACGAAAAAAACACTTGACTTACGAATATCCGAGATGTATATTTTGGCAGTCGGATTAGTGCGAGTGCGATTATTTATCGAGAAGGTGATATTAAGTGGAAAAGCGAAAAATTATATTTTCATATTTTCTTTTGGGAAATCGATTCCATTGAGATTCAATTCTCGTCAGTTTTTTCGTATTCTTTGCGAAAAAGGCAGAATTAATTCACGAATTCTCAGTTTTACCTACTTTTTTGGTCTGATCAACTTCCTCAACTAATTTTTCCCAAGCAAAGCGAAGACATTTAGTCGGCGTGAAATAGTACTCGGCGAATGTCTATCGGGAGAATGTGTGTTCGATTCATAGGAAGCCAATTACAATTGGATTTGTCACCTTCCGGAGTATCTCCAGACGCCGCGTGGCTGGCATGTTTGAAATTTGAAATGCAGCCAGTCGATCGACCTCAGCAATGCGGAGCACGTAAGTCCGCGACCATAAGGTTTACCCCTGTATCACGAGCTAGCCGCAGTTAGTCATGTGGCGAGTTGATATCGTACTCCTGCGTTCAACAATATTATCCTCGTAATTATTGCTCCCTGAGATAGTGCACCGCATTAATTTTTGTCTAAGTGCTGGAGATCAGGAATTTCGTTGGTCAATCATAGCTCGAACGTAAATTGTGTACAAATGGATGATATAACATTTTCCGGCAATTATCTTCATGTTCGGAATGAAATAATGATTGTCATTCATTACCCGTTTGTCGGCATTTTTCATCATCGGAATCCGTAATTTCCCGATGTTGCATGAAGAAATAATTACACGATCGAGCACAATAGCAAATACGATAGCGCACGGACCTTTTAGTTGTCAATCATTTCTCGCAAATGAGGCAATGCGCTTAGATAGCTGGATCGTAGGAGTAATGGCTTTCTATTGTATTTCGTTGAATTAGGATACATTAATCTTCATACAGATATTGGCAGTTTCTTGTGGGAAATTTCGTATGGAATCAAATCAAGCGTCCTGCAGTACATCAATCTTCCGTTTTGAATATGCGCTTAGGTTCCCGGTTGCAATCCATTGTTACGTGTCTCGGTACATTTTTTTCCTCGTGCGCGAAAAGTAATCTAGGTGAAATGTGCGATGTTCGGTTATTCATAATATGAAATTTCATGGAAAGGAAAATTGAAAACATTTGTTCCGAAATTCGCCTGAGCTGGTATAATTTCCCTTTATTTTTCCTCGATGTGTGATGAGATATGATATGAGATACGATATGAGATATGAGATACTGTCATTTATTAGTTCTTTATAAATTGAATATTCATTATCTTCATGTTATCAAAAGTGTTCGAAAATTCAGTGACAGAGTAAAAATGCGTTATCAATCGATTTTCGCTACACATAAATCTTTCTAAAGATTAAATAAACAGCTGAAAACGGTCGGGTAGTCGTCATTTTTCCATTTCTATCGACGAGAAATGCGAGAGGTTCTTGATTTATGTGCTCAACGGGCTGTGAAAAAAGTTAACAAGAGCGAAATCTTTACCGTCACAACACCGACTTCTGCCATTGAATGAGGACCAGTTCTCTAAAGGCGAAGACGATTATTTAACGCCACCGTAGCAAGTGTTAAATTAGAATAGATTGCAAGTGACTCAATGGCTGTACACGATCAAACATTTATCCTCGGAGAAGAAGACATGATAATGAAAGGGGAAAAATAAGAGCCATAAGAGCAATAATTGCGCAGGTATTCCAAAGAGTCCAAATAGAAGGAACTAACATTTTTCAGACGTTTATAAAGCGAGTCGAGAGGTTCTTAATCCATCGGGATGTCATATTCAAAACGTGTGCACTGTCTCAGTAATTGGTCAAGATTTTTAGAGTGAAATTGTCCCATGATTTCTAGGCAACCTTAAAAACCGTATTTCGATAAAACTTCCTAACGCTCGAGACCAGGAACGAAAGAATTCGTTCACTGTAATTGAAAATCTTGTCAAAGCTAACGAGCGCTCGAACGTGCTTCGGGGACGCAATTGATCGTTAAAGGAAAAATAAGTTCCGTAACAAAGGCGATGTCGCTAAAAATGGTAATTATTTGGTGGAGAGCAATTAGCGCTCTTTGACACATGCCTACATGAGCGACGGGGAATCATTTCGAGAGCTTTTTCCTGAATACGCTCGAGCAATTAGATTAAAAGCACTCCTGTCTGGGCGGGTCAATTTTATAGCACAAATAACATCACTTTCTCGTCGTTCTTTGCCGGTCGTCACTATCGGAGCCACTGGTAATTTTCAATTACTCGTCCGAGGGTTGGATATTTGCAAGCTGTTCGTGCATCGTTGAAATTTTATGATAGTCATCCAACAATTTTTCGAAGACGATAATACTTCTTCTAGCCATTAGTGGGATACAACGAGATTTGATTGATTTCTGTACCCAAAAATCCGATTTACCGTCGTTTCTTTGTAGTCGAGAAATGTTTGTTGAGTTCTTCTTCTTCGCCAACGTCTGAATAAGTCCTCTAATCCCTTGCGGAAATTCCCCTTAACATTCAGGGTTGACCCTTAACTTTCAGGTTTAACCCTTAAGTTGAGGGGAATTTCCGTAAGGGATATTCGTAGAAAAATATAAATTTGGAAGTCGTTTAACGCACCGAATGAAGCGGAATGAGAAAATCGGAAAATATCGCATTCAGAACAATTTCCATCCAAGAATTCGTAAGATTGAGGGAGAAGAAAGCGGAAGTGGCCTTTCCGACACAGCAGATGGAGCCGCCACTTCCCTTTTATTTCTTTATCAGACGAGAAGACAGGTAACAAGGGTCAATGTAATTATGGGGCATCGCAGCTAAGAGAGCGTGTATAACTATTTTACGCCAATGGTTCTCGTGGGATTCCAGAACAGCTCCGGCCCGTTCTTCCATTGGTTCCAACCTCTAGCTCCTCAATAAAACGCCGCACCTCTTCGAGTACTGGCTACGTGAGATCCGATAAAAGGCGCAATTCAATCACTCCTCATTTACATTTCAGCGCCTAAACACTCTCGCTGAAAGTTCCATTAATTGGAATTCTGTCTCTTTTCGGTTTCTCTTTTGTTCATCTACAATTCACGAGATTCACGTATGTTTATTGACAATCCATACAAATTTCCGGCATCGAATTGATTTTTCACTGAGAAGGTAGATTTTTTCGTAAACATCAGAAGTTTTTCCAAAACTCGAAAAGTTCCAGGCCTTTTCGGAATTATGAAAATGGGATTCCCAATACTAGAAATTGAAATTTTTAATTAGATTTCCAATCATTATTCCTATTGATCATGCATGGATCTCAAGCAGAACGACTAAAAAGTATGAAAAAGGCCAAAAGTCCCAGATCATTAGGATCAGAGCCAACGCTTCGTGACGTACGGGAAGTTTAACCCGGGAGAGTATACTTTATCCCGCAAGTTCGCCGGATGAAGTACACAAGTTGCGGCGCGTCATTACGACCTTGGGCGGGTGGGACGTCGCTAAATCGTGATTTAATCTAACGGGTTAACGCTCGTGAATCTTCCACGGTCACGCCGCGAGCGCGTTTGAACGAACTCGCATCTGCGCGAATTCGCGTCGCTACTAATGGGGTCGGGTTTGGCTAATTTCTTCTGGGGTCGGCTAGAGAGACACCTTGCAGAGGACGGCTTACCTGCTTCTCCTCGTGGCGAATGCGTAGCGCCGTGAAAGGGCTCCGTCCCCGTAATGGACGTTCATATATTATTGAAAATGAGGAAAGTTTGCTGGGGCCATGTGGCGCCAGCTGCGGTATTCACCTTCGCCAACTTTATAACCGGCCAAACGAGAGACGGTCCGAGCTGGCCGTACGTCCTCCAAGAATTCGCAAATTGTTCCTTCGATCGGTGTACCTCATCCGAGCGGTGAAAATACGCTCCGGGAATTGGGCTCTTTCTTTCCCTGGGAAATGGATGTCGTGTCGGGGAACGGACTAATTTGCAAGAGGTTGGGTCAATGCTCCTGTCCGCGCCACAATAGGGCTGACTTGGTAATCGTGTTTGCAGTGACAAAATTAGAAGTTTGAGCGTGACCTACGGAAAAATTTGGGACAGAGTGAGCTTATTTGAGTCTGAGGAGTTTGAGGCAGACATATGGCGATCTCTTGAAGAATGTTGACTCGATAGTATGATAATACGCACATGCACAAAAAAGCAGCATGTGCTGACTGCTTTCATGTTTTATCGTGAGCAGAAACTAAGATAAGGAGATATGAAGTACTATCCCATGTGTACCGCTACTCGACGCTATTCACTTTTCCATGGGTCGCTAAAGCAACTGTTTCCAATGTACGGAAGCTTATTTCAATGTAATCGATAATTCGTTGCGGTGCATTGAACCAAGTGAAATACTCGCGATCCGAATCGATTCGTTTAATTAATATAGCTTATCAGGAATACTCTTATCGGTTGCATTAATTGCGCCCGACGTGGGTAACTCGTTTTCCAACAGAAGGATCCGTTTGTTCACGGGGAAAGAAGATTTTTCAGTCAATTATTCTGACCATTGAACTATTGCTTGTGTAATTTGTAAGTTACCTCGAGTAATCTTGCCTGAATTTTTCAAGTTTCGTTATTCGAGAGTGATGAGGCTTTTTTCTGGGATAATAATTACATATCATATAAATAATGAAGATAGTGATCGTAGGTTGAAGTGTTTCACGAAATGAGAAAGTTACCGAATTTATCGGAAGTCTCGAAATTGGGAAACTTTTTTAATTTTTATAATTTTATGAAATTTTTTGAATCTTCAACGTTTCGAAAATTCTTAACATTTTCGTGATTCTTGAAATTTTTGAAATTTTAAAATTGTCACGAATTTCTCAGAACATACGAAATTCGAAATTCTCGAAATTTTTGGAATCAACTTAATTTACAATAATTCAAAAATGACACAACTTGCCACAATTTTTTAGAATCTTGAAATTTTTGAATTTTTCGGAATTCTCGAAATTT